>LOJH01042102.1:0-14266 GCA_001685095.1 Ellobius talpinus | reverse complement strand
CTCTTCCTCTTCCTCTTCCTCTTCCTCTTCCTCTTCCTCTTCCTCTTCCTCTTCCTCTTCTTCTTCTTCTTCTTCTTCTTCTTCTTCTTCTTTCTTCTGACTGTGTAGCCCTGGCTGGCCTGGAACTGACCATGTAGGTCAGGCTGGTCTCAATCTTACAGAGATCTACCTGCCTCTACCTCCCAAGTGCTGAGAATGAAGGCATGTGCCACCATGCCCAGTAGTATATATTTCTCCATGACAGCTTCTGCCCTAGGCCCATTCTCTCTCTGCTTACAGTCCAGTAGCCTATACACCAATTACCCCAAGACAGGCTCTGATGATGCAGTTAATAACGATCAGCTCTCCTTTTTGTTAACTTACTTATATTCTGGACAGTTTGTAAGTCTTTAATGTTTTTGAAAATTTGCTCCTTGTTTTACCCACTCTCTCCTACATGGTTTCCTAAATGGATGAGTTACAAAATCTCTGAAAATTTGACAGTTTCATTCGTCATCACTCCCAACAAAATGTCACTTTGCAGAGCAGACTTAGCACCTATAAAGCTCATTTTTGTTTGTAAGCATGAGTACATAAACGTCTTAGCTGCTCTACTACAGGTAATTAAGTGGTGGCCTCCCACCCCTGCCCCAACAGCCAAGAGCTATCCCCCCACCACCATGCCTTCCCCACAAGAGCGAGACTGCTGATTTACATGTGACCAAGTCAGGAAGCTAAGAGATTCCTCCTTGTCTCCCTTTGATTCAGGCTAGGGTGGGTGGGGCCATCTCCTATCCAGGGTGTCTTTCCTCCTTTCTTAACTCTGAAGACACCCTCACAGACGTGCCCAGAGAGGTGTCTCCTAATTCTGAATGCAATCAAGGTGACCACGAAGGTTAACAAGAACCTCTAGCAGAGCTGGCCACAGCTCACAAACCCGGAAGTGGACCTGGGCTGCGTGTTGGCAATTGGTTACAAAGGTCTGTGAGTAGCTTAGGCAACTGTGATCCTTGGTGAAGGCAATCTGGACCTGAGGCATCAGGACAGACCTCAAAGTGACAACATTCCGAAGTTTTGCTTTCTGTGTCAATAGTATTAGTATATTTTAGTTGCCGTGCAACAATTACATATATTTACAGGGTACAATATGAAATTTTGTGGATTTTTACAATGAATAAATCTGTTGCCCGAGATATTTATATGTCTGGATTGGAAACACTCGAAACGGCCTATATTTCAGTGTGCATGCTGGTCACTGCTCACCATGGCTGCCAACTGTGCTGTGTTCCTGGCTAGCAGTGGTTCCGTTGCTGATAACTAACTTTCATTTCCTTCTCACTCACCCCCCTCAGCCCCTATTATATACTCAATTTCTATAAAATCAGCTTTTTAACCTGCTGCTTATGAGTGAGGATATGTGGCATTTGATGGCTGAATGTAGATGAGAGCGGTGGCTAAGGTGGCCAACAGAGCTGTCTTGTTTCTCTCACGGATGCCACCTGGCTCAGGAGAGACAACTAATGTTGTCTCTACTGCCATCTCTGCCTTGGTACCATAGAGTCCTTCTTTAAATACTGAACACATAAAGCTCCTTTGTGATACCAGCCGTAACTATCCACAGCTAAAGACTTGAGTCTCATCCCCAGTGTGTACCTAGCCATCCCAGGATGCTCTTGTCTGAAATGCATATGCCAGAAATGTGTGAGATTTCAGTTTTGGGGTTTTTTTTTGAAGTTTGGAATATTTGCAAATACATTATGAGATTCCTTGGCTATGGGACACAAGTCTAAATAGGAAATCTATATTCTCTCTTTTTCTCCTCACCCACCCCCAACCCCTTTCTTTCTCGATTCATTCAAATTGGGAAAGACATTTTCCAGAATTCTTTGAAAAATGGTACTTGCCAGGTCAGCTTTTAGAGAGCTCTCATGACTGAACATGTCTTTATTACCCTCATTTCTGGTCTGTGGCTGGCTGGGTATAAAATGCTGCATTCCCCAGCTCTCATGCTTTCACTGGTCTCTCTCTACAAATCTGAGGCTCTCAGCGCCGCTCTCACCTCTTCTCCTTTCAGCTACTCCATTTCTTGGCTGGGTTTTGTGTGTTTTACCTGTGTGTATTATGTAGACTCTCGATTCTGCAACTCTCAGCTTATTCCCGAAGCTCCATTCACATGCAAATTTACAAAAACCTTTTGTTCCTTAATTGCAAAATGTATAAAGCAGCAGAACAGAAATTGCACATAGCAAACAGTATTATTGTGAGCCAGATGAGATTGCCAGTCATGATGAGGTTGAACAGTACTGTTAGCAGGACATGTGACCTTCCTGCCTGGGTCTAAGGCTGTCTCCTGAGCCGTTAATCTCAAATCTAATAATAGTCTTCTTGGTTCCTTTTCCTTTGGGCCTTTCTCCATTTAGAAATTAACTACTCAGAAGTGTCCAGGTTTTCTCCCATCTTGTCTCTTCTTCTTTCTGATTTTATGTCTTGTTTAGTGTCTTCTTACATTGTTCTTACCCCCAAATAGGAATTTGTTTCTAGAATTGGGACTCAATGTTTATTTAGTTGATTTATTTTATTAGTCATATTATTTTTCTCTTATTGTTTTTCAGTGTTAAATAATTTTTTTAAAAATCAGAAAACTAAGCCAGAATCCTAGAATAGAGGTTGGCAAACTGATTCTAGAAAGGTCTGAGCCACACACATCCCAGACTTCCCAAGGCAGTGTCTGTAAAGACTCAGATCTGCTGTTGTGTGGACACAGCTATGTGGATGCAATGCAGAGGGCTATATGCCAATCAAACGTGTCAAAGAGGTAGCGACCCCTTTTGCAGCTCTGGGCTGAAATGCACTAGCCCTTCCAGAGATGTGAGCCTGTCTCTACTTTCTGCTAAACATCTGTCTGGTGTTAGAATCATTTGGCTCCATTGGCCCCAGTGTCATAAACTATTTCAGTAGGAATTATTTATTATTTTATTATTTTTAATCATTTCTTTTGAGGCTTCCTCCTCTCACCTGCTGTCTCATGCACCCACTGAGTGGATTTTTTAGACCCAGCTCCAATGTTCTCCCTTCAACACGGACTTCCTTCATTTCGTTCAAGCATCCAAAATACATTTTAAGTACCAAGTACCAAACACCCATTCTTATTCAAACTTAGCTACATACTTTTCTTTTCCCATATACCACAAGTAATTAAAATACTTTAAATGCTGAATTGTGACTTTGTTTTACCTATCTGCCTTCAACTCTTGACTTTGAACTTAGACCTCAAAGTCTCAGTGTCTATAGAAGTAACTGATATGTCCTTTGCATGAAGTAGTTGCAAACATTTGCGTGATATAATGACCTACGTGTCCTGTAAACTGACTTTCAGCTAAATATAAGTAGTGTTCTATATTTCATCTAAAATTATTCCCTTTTCAATTATTCCCTTTTCTCTCTGTGTATGTTTCTCCTCTTATTAGTGGCAGTCACCAACTTTCACTCCCCAGTGGCTAGGTACACCTATGGGCATGTGATAGGAATAGAAACTGAGTCAGACATACATGAGCTTGAAGTCTAGATGGATCCTGGATATGTTATTAATTTATGTAGGTCTCCATTTCCTTCACACACACACACACGCACGCACGCACGCACGCACACAATGGATTGGGATATACACCACAAGGGCTCTGCAGACGTAAGTCTGGCTAAGACTAATCCTCTGGAAATGCAATGATCTCCCTGTGTGCACTGTGCCACACCTGGGAGCATCACGTCAGCAAACTTCAGCCAAGGACTTTCTCTTTAGTTCTTATCTGCTACCTGATGCCCTTTCTCCATAATACATGACATACCTGGAAAATCCAGCAAGAGCTAATCCCTTCTGGAGACATGTGATATGTCAAGCTCTTTCACAGCCTACGGCTAACTGAATTTATAATCAAGAGATAAATATTTTGTTAGATTTAACCATAGGATTTTTATATTGACAGGTGTACTCGATCAAAAAAATTCACACTGATATACTGTTCCTTAAACATTTTGTATGGCTTTTTCACTTACAATAAATTGGCCAATGGGATGTTTCAATATTTTATTTTAAATCAGAAATTTTGAGATAGTTGCTGATTTAATGGCAAGTCTTTCTGTATAATACAAACTTGGGAATTCATAGCCTTCAATTGGGGTCTGAAGTAAGATTTTAATTTATTACTTATACACTTGTGTTATCTATAAGCTAGATTGGAAGGTGTGCACATGAATTAAATTCATTTTATTAAGATCTTGGTTCTGAGTGTTAGTACCATGCATTGTGGATGTTTCATTCTTTTCTTATCACTGGGTTTAATGTAGCATAAACTATCATTAACGAAGCGGATGATCTTCACAATCCTGTCCCAAATGTTTCTTGATTCCAAATGAGAAACATGCTGGTTTTAGATGAACAACTTGAGGAAAAGTTATTGAGTAAAGTAAATACATCTGGATATTTTCAGAGTAGCTACCATATGAATAGTACTGCCACTGAAATAATACCTATTTATTTAGTGAATTTGATACAGGATCCTACTGTGTTGCGCTGATGTCATCCAGGCTGGCTTCAAACACCCACAGACCCATGGTCTCTGCCTGAGTTCTGGAATTAAAGGCTTGCAGCACTACAACCTGCATTATGTCTTAGAACTGGTATACCTTGTGAAAACTCCTGCATAGGCATTAAGGTTGTCATACAGGGACCAAGTCCCATGGCTGCCTTTTTGTGAGAGAATTTCTTGGTTGAAGAATTGTTACAGTTTTTATTGTCTCTGCAACTCTCTGAGAAATGAGCTACTAATATACAGTGCAGGAATCATCAATAGAAATACAAAAGAAAGTAGTGAGCTCCCCAGAAAGCTTATCAGACTTAACAAGCTAGGAAGAATTGCAAAAAGTGACATTTCACACGGCGCAACCATTCAAAGAGCGAAAGCCACAAACCAACCTTTGTCAACCAGCCCCACCGCATGGCAGTGTGAGAATTTACAGCTCATCAAAGGAAACTATTTTTACCAATTATTAAAAGTACTTCGCAGTGGTCGAATGCTTCACAGCAAATGTCAATTTAAAGTGGCAAAAGTGCTCAGCATTCCACAAGGAATGAATGTGCTGTCTTGGCGCCATCCCAAGCTTAAGAGACCTTAAGAATATAGTGCTTTTTCCTGCCGAAAGCACATGTTCCAGTAGACTTGAATTTTAAATCCCAGTGCTTACAGAAAGCTTTGCCGCATTGTTCTGCAGCTTAAAATACTGCAGAAGAGTCCACAGTTTGCTTTATTTTAGGCAAAATATTTTATGCCTTAAAAGTCTGTCCATGTATCATCTTCTCTATTGGGTCTGACAGTCTTGGGTCTACAGGAAGTCACAGCATTTCAAACTGTGAGTGGACAGAAACCACTGTAGCACCGCTTACAGCTCTAAGAACCCTTCAGAACTGAATCAGTGACTTTCCCCCTCACGTTCTATCTCCCACTGCTCCTTCTGCTTGTCACTTAAATTGTGCCACACAGCATGGTTTTTAGTGATGCTGTCTTTTACGTGAGGTATTTCTCCCCCTGCCCCGATCCAATGACCCCCTTTTAATACATTTTATGGTACATATTTAAGGTATACAGCAACGATGCCTAAGAAGGTCGCTGTGCTGACGCAAACTCGTATCATCACCTGGTGTCACATAGTGACCCCCTTGGGGTCTTTTTGTGACAAGAGCAGCCAAGGTTTCCTCATGCACCGTGAGTTCTACTTACAGTACCCGTTGACCAATCGTAGCCCGTGTGTTTCGCACACAGACTCTGAACTCCACCCCTTGCCTTCCCCTACAAATCTGAGACCTTTAGAAAACATTCTGATGGCAACTCTCTGTCCTTTGTCTGAGTCCGGAGTGCGGCAACATATTTTAAAGAAATAAATATATTTTAAAAGTAAATCCCTCAACACGATTGTCGTGAGCAGCAGACTCCAAAGCTGAATCACTTTAAGACACAAAAGAGGGGCCTTGAGAGTAACCAACAGTCACACACACCTAGAGCACAAAAGGTCAGAGCAGAACCCATTAAGGGCCTGTGTAGTGACATGGGTGTGAGTGCTTACTGTGTTCTCAGTCTGTCCTGATTGTCCCGTGACAGCTGTGGTTAGGTTTGCTGACCTCGGGTGGCAACTATGAACCTGCCCACGACACCCACAGTAGACTCAGAGCCACACTGACTCAGACACCTGGGAGGCAGTTACTAGGCACACCGCAAGGTGCCTCGGATGACCAGATGGTATGAACCTGGTCATATAGAAAAGGCATCTAGAAGGCAGTGCCACCAGCCATGATAGGGCACTGTCCCTAGTCCCACTGAGTCCGGACTCGTTACTAAAGCTACCTTGACATATTCTGTGTTGCGGAATAGATTTAGTACAGAAATTTGATGCATAGGTTTTTAGATGACAAGTTAAGCACTGTGGGAGAACTGCCGAGCTCTGCGTGTGCCCACGGTCTGCTTTTCTGGCGCAAAACTTAGGAGCTCACCAGCTGAAACACGCTATCCATCATGAGGCCCATGGTCATACCCCCAAGGTATTAAAGGACATGATAGCTGAGAGACTTTCTCACCAGCACTCAGGAATGTCATTGTCTATGGCCATCTGGCTGGTGAGGGTGGCTCCCTGGGACTGTGGTGACGAAGCAGTGTTTAAAGACAGGGCCTGAATCTCCTTGGAAAGCGGTGAGTGTCCAGGTTGTGCTGATAATACCTGACCTATGCTGCACAAAGGGATCCTAGGGGCATATGCTATATGAAGTAAACTAGTCACAGACAGACAGTTGTGTGTGATTACACTCACATGAGGTCTATGCATATTCTACATCATGGAGACAGGTGGATGGTGGGTTTCAGAAGCCATAGGGAGGCTGGTATAAAGTTTCTTTTCCCTGGGTACCAACTTCTGCTTTCAAAGGATGAGAAGAGTTGCAGAGCTGGATGCTGGTGGCGGCCCAGGAACATTACCAATGAATTTTATAACACCAATCACTGTACCAAAATATAATTAAGATGGCACATTTCATTGCATTTTTAAACGCTCTTATAATTGGGAAATATGTCTGAAAATATGGAAGAAATCATTTCAAGATTGCACTGAGAGATCAACTGAGCTCTTGTCCAGCTTGCTGAAAAGGATGCATATTGTGGAGCTGCAACTGCAAAGAGACTCACAGTCACAGTGGGAAGCGCTGGTTCAAGGTCAACGCCCTGGCTTATTTGGAGCCTAGGCTGGGCAGATGGAAGGAACCTCGCTCAGCTTGAGGATCACAGTTCCCAACCCTCTGAATGCAGCCAGCCACAGACCCAAGGAAGGTGTGCACAGAGAGACTGTGATTATTACACAGGGCAACAGCAACCCTCCTTGGGGCTCCTGTCGGCTGCTTTCCCTACCCCGCCATGTTGAATCTTCTCCATGAAGGTGTCTGACTGCTCTTACCCCTTCCTGGTAACAAGTGAGGAAGGACACTGCATATGGCTAATCTAAGTCAGGTCCCTGGTCCCAAGCTCATAACAGCTGCCTTTTTAGACACTTTCTTTTTTCAGATTTTACTTTTGGTCTTGTTTCACTTCAGAGATTTGTGTTTAATTCTTTATACCCCTAGGAAATGAATTAATGTTTTTGAGTTTAATCTCTTGTCCCCAGATACACTTTGAGTTAGGAGTCAGTCACTGCCCTATGCCAGCAAAAAGTGACCTCTTAGAAAAGCCACTGATCCTATGATCTCACCCTGAGAGTTGTGAATGTACACCTTTTCCATCACCCAGGTGACCAGCCGAACCCTCAAACACTCTTCCTGACACTCCTATGGGTGCTTTCTCTCTGTCAGCATCCATCCCATCAAAAACTGAACAAAGAGCATGGCCCCAGGATTCACTTTAAGAATCGTGGCCCTGGACTTCATTTTTGTCATTAGCATAACCAGTGTTCAGTAGGCATGAGCCCGTGGGCAGGTCAGTGTGTGTAAGATGCCACGGGCTAATGTGACTTCAAATGTTTGTTTTGTCTGTGTTTGGTATCTCAGTGGGCTTCCTTTGCGAAAGCAGTTCTGGGTATCCCTTGGCAAGGCTTTAAGCTCTTCTGTGGAGCCAAAGTAATGTCTGAGTCTCACATTTGTGGGAGGTCCAGACACTTAACAACTGTCCAGCATCCACTTTATCTCTGCCTGCCTGAAGTAGCTCATCAGTTTCTAGATATTACCATTTTCATACGTAACTCTATTTCTTGTTCTCATTACAGTTGATCCGAGTCTTCTGTTTCAAAGAAACATTTCATTGCTGAGGCCTGTGCGGTTTTCCCAGCCCTAAGTTTAGTTCTCCATTCTACTGAAGTATTTACTCTCTTCTTAAGGCATATTAAAATATCATTCCTTGAAATAAATTGTTTAAACACTCCATCCATCATGTTTGGGTACTCTAGAACTGGGAACACCCTGCTGACCTTTACTCCTCTTTGTTGGACAATAGTAAATATTCCACAACAGAAAATGCCATTTGGATATGAGGGAGCTGTCTGGAAACACTCCTCTCAGTCACTCAGTGGCCTCTGTCTAGAAGGATTCAGTTTGAAGTGGTTGCACGATCATCCATCTCAGCTGTGAGGCGTTCCTTCTTTGCTCCTCCAACCTGATGAACTTTGAACCGCTTGGTCCTCCCTACAAGGGACCACACACCTCACAGGGTTACTTAACTGCTGGGTGGATGCTGTTTTGTCTCTGAAAGTTACAAGTGGATTTGGCTAAGAGAACCTTTCTTTCTTAGACTCCGTTGATCTTTGCATAAATACAACATTGTATTCAACCCCCGTCTTCCTAAATATGTGCTTCAAAGTATTTATCCTGAAATACCCTGAAATACTAAGCAGCACTGTGTGCTCATTTAGAGGATTCTATAACATTCTTGGGTGAATTTTTTTAGGGGAATAGGGAGAGTGTTTTGAAATGGTGTGTCTCCCACAGAGGGATAAAAAATATTGAGAAGACAGCTCTCTAGAAAGTGTGCATGCATGCGTGTGTGTGAGCATGCCTCTGTGTGTGTGTGTGTTCACACTGAGAGAAGAGAACTAGGTGAGAATAAAACACATTAGAAACTATAAACTTCAGGTAGATTTTAATGGTATGTTAATACTGTAAATAAAAGATGGGGTTTGTGGGAAGTTTTCTTCTCTGGATTTGTAAATAATTGTTGCAATGTTACTTAAAGAAAATCTTATTACATTTCAGGAAGTGGGTTATACTGTAGCTCAGACCTTGGCTTACCACTGATGACCCAGCTTACAATGGTTAGACTCACCTCTGTTCAAACTGGTGCTGCTGGGAAGTGATCAGAGACTTACTCTTCAGACTTCAGATTTGCATTTTCCCTGGACTGATGTGTCTCCTAGGAAGCCTCCAGGCACATGCTCCCTGGGGTGACAAAGAATGAGGCCCAACATGAAAGCAGAAGATCACTTAAGACATTACCAGATTTAAAACGAAGAAAACAAGAATTATTTAAACTCCACTGTTCTGTTCTTGAGCGTGAACTTTGTAGATTACAATGTGTCAGATAGATCATCTTTCAGGATGCTGGGCAGAATGAGAAGCCACAGTTTCCAGTCAGTGCTGCCATCACAGACCACAGACCACCAGAAGAAACTCCCATGGTGCAGTACGCTCTACCGCTGAGTTCAGTGTTCTGTAGGCTGCATTCATTCAGTGAGTTCAGCGTAGGCTCCAGTTGCTCAGCCTATGATATATTTATCTGAATGCAGCCCCGTCATAAATCAAACAGCGTCTGGAGTTGTTAAAAAAGCGGGGCTGTGAAGTTAAAATGAATCTGTCATTGTAGGGACGCAGGATCTACATTGCAGGCTTTTAGTCTTATTGATAAAAGAATTTAGAGACAGACTCAAAAGGGAATTCAGGCACAATTTATTGGAGTTCGATTGAAAGGATGTCAGAGCAGGGAAGCTGGAGGTCTGGGCAGCTGCTGGAAGGGAGCTGATGAGACGAGGACAAAGACAGCACATGTAAAAGACTCGGCATGGGCGACGAAGGTGAGCACACTGGAAACAAGAAGAGCCAGGTCTCAGGGCCTCTTGTGTCTTGCAGATTTTATTGTAGAGGCAAAAAAAAAATGCCTTCTTGCCATCGAGGTGTGACCCTTAGGTTTAAAAATACAGTCTTTCACCCCTTTTGGCCAACTAAGGGGATAAATATTTAACCTTCGTTTTGTGCAGTATCTCTGAGTAACCTAGAACGCAGGATGTGTCTAAAATGGAAAGGAATATGCACTCTCACTTAGTCTCCGTCTGTTTACTTTTCAGTTCATTTAGCATTGAGCCAGGGGAGGGATATGCTGCAGAGCCTACTGCTGTGAGGTCACCTCTGGGCCAGTTTAAAGCGTCTGTCATTGGTTCTTCCTTAGCCTTGAGAACAGTTACAGCCTCTGGATGTCTACTGCTTCCTGAAAAGCCAACCACGGTGTCTTTCAACCTCGCCATAGAGAGAAAGAACTCAGAAATCAATGCAATCTGCTGGGGGATTTTCTCAATATATTGTTTGGGATCGGTTTCCTTTAAAAAATATTTTGATTGCCTGTATTCCGTTGGTCTCAGAAGAGGCCGGCACTGTGATGGGACTGTGTCTCAAATGATGCTGTAGACACTGCAGGCGCCTTTTCCTCCATTCCTGATGCTGAATGCTCCTTCCTCGGTGCCCTTTCTGCAGAAATAATGGAGTACTGAAGAGAATTCACCTGTATCTATACAGAGGATAGAATTTATACCCATTTTTTATCTTAATTATTTGTGGGTCCTGCTGTGAGCCTCTTAGACACAACTCTGCCCCTCCCTGGGCTTGGGACTCATCTTTGCTGCTGATTTTATATTCTCTCAGGATAAATGACAGAGTCAATGGCAGGTGTTTCCCTCGGGCTTCCCTAAGAACACGGTTTGGGGTGAGGACAGAAAACCACCCAGCAGGCTTACTTTATTACTCTCCTTGTAAAAAGCACAGACCTTTGATAGCAGCAAGGGAGATCTCCGTTTGCCTGCCACTGTGTGTTTCCTCCACGCCTCCTGCGTGCTTGTCACGGATGTGCCGTCTTCTTACTTTTCCTCCCACGCTGTCCATTTCCTTATTTCTTTAGCAGATGTGTCCTCAGTCACTTCTGTGCCCTCAGGACCGAGGTAACACATAGACTCGATGTCATCAGATGATTCCACACCATCTGAGGCCTGAACTAACAATACCTTGCTGAGTTGGTCTTTTCAGGTGCCCTGCCCCCTTCCGCCAGCATTATTTCCTCGCTTTTTGCTTGTTTGTTTGTTATTTTGCTTGTTTTGTTTATAGCAAGTTCAAATTCCCAGTCTAGATAAAGTCTGTTTTTTTCTCACTCCAAATTTCATCAGAATTGCTTGCATATATTTACCTTCCCCTAATTTGGGTTTAATTTTAAAATTAGCTAAGTAGAATTCAACTTAGGAATAAGTATAGATATCATTACAATTATTGAAGAACTAGAAACCATCTACAGGTCTCCAGAAATAGCAGCTATTGCATTTAAAGTATAGTACTACAAGCTCTCTTTGTTCATATCCTCGCGAGCTTGTAGGTAATTCACAGCCTGCTCTTGATTTTGTCTGTCTGTCTGTTTTGCTTTGCTGTTGCTGCTGTTGTTGCTGTTGCTGTTGTTGTGTTTAGAGGTAGGACTGTTCTTTCGCAACTTGATCTGCTCCAGAAGTCACAAACCTTCTGCTTCAGCCACCTGAGTGCTAGGATAACAGGCATGAGCCACCACGCTCAGCTCTTTACCCATTAAATTAGTAAGTTTTACAACTAATACAATGAAGAATTATCATGATAAAAGGACATAAAACTGTATTTCTGTGATTTCTAATGTCTGTACACATATAAATATATCTTGTGTGAATCTGTTATTTATGTATAGATGTGCATTGTATAATGTACAGGGTTTAGCTTCTTGTTTTACTTATTATATCAGGAATAGTTTTGTAATTCATCAGATGCTTCCTCACTCCACCTAAAGTGTCACTGATCTAAATGCTCCACCATTCCTCTGAAAACATTTGGATGCCCCAATGCCCACACTATTGTATCTATCGCTACATGTCCATTCGTGTATTTGGGTTCCAGATCAGGTCTTTAACAAAGACCCCAGACTCTGCCTTAAAATTGTTTAGCTGAAAATGAAAAACATTTAAAAATTTTGGTGCATACTGCTAATGTATTCGTAGAAGACCCTTCTCCAGAGAATCTCCCTGACCTCAGATTGGTTATACTCCCATCATGCCCCAGGTCAGCGCCTCTGCATTCGGGCTCACATAAGTCGTATTCACATGATCAGACTTTGAACTGATTTGTCATTTCTACAAAATTTATGAGCTGGCCTCAGATCATTTGCCTTAGTGGCTTAATTTGGTTTTTACTGTTTATAACAAGCTATTATGGATTATGGTAATTCATAACTGATATAGCATTTATATATCAAATTTTCTCAGCCTTAATAACTTGATCTTTGGACTTAAAACAAGTTGGAACACATTCATATTCTCCTCTGTGACCTCAATATTTTCAATATATTGAGCATTAGTGTTTTTCTGTGTGGTCTCGTTAAAGCTAATGACGGCTGATGAGAGCAAAGCTGAGTTCCTCCAAACATCTTAATTAGTGTTTCTCCAACACTGCCAATCAAAGCAGCCATTCTTCCATTACTTTTATGAGAGATTCATTCTCTTCCCCTCTTTCCTTTACTCTCTCCTCCTGTCTCTGCCCCTCCCCACCTCTTTCTGACAAGGGAGAGAACACGCTACAGTTTCCATTATTCCCTATTTAAAACTAATACTATAGTGGTTACATTTAAATATTTAATGTTGATATGAATGCCCGCATTCTTATTCTTTTTTTGTTCATGTCGTTACTTTTAAATGATATTTTGTGACTTTTTATTAAACATCTTTAATGTTCTCGCCAAACCTCATTTTTTTATCCTCTGAGTAAATACTCAAGGACTTTTTTTAAGGAATAATCAAAATATTTTCTGTAATGGTAGGGTTAATTGATGTACTACCTACTGACTATGGAAACCCTCCTTTCCCTGAATCCTTGCTAGCATCTATTATTTTTTCCTAACCTTATTTAAAATAAAAACTAACTCTACTTCATAAAACTGCCTAATACATTATCACTGGAGGAAAGGCAAGTCCAAAGTTCAGTCCCCTTGATGCTGTCTGTTAAGGCGCTGCCACATTTTTTCAAACCACCATCTTATCTGTAAGTTACTTTATTTACATTAACTAGACACTCTCTTGGACTTGATGTTTTCCCAAGCATATCTACATGCATAATTATTACCTCAATTAAGACACAGCATACCCTCATTGCATTCCAGAGTTTTCCTGCATCCCCACTCAAGAAACCCTTCTCCTTGGCGGAGAGTAGCCCTTCCAGTTTTTACCTGTGGAAACAAATGAAACAGGGGAAGGGGTATCACCGGATGAGAGGCCACTCAAAGCCGTGGAAGAGTGAAAGCTGACGGACAGGGGATGGCAGACAGCACGGGGACTGCTTAGAGTTGAAGGTTCAAAGACAAAAAAGAGGGACGACTAAGTGGAGCATGGGGATCTGGGGCTGGTAAAGCAACTCTGAGGGATACAGTGTGGTAGATACGGGGTACCCCCACCTGCCCAAACAGCATGAATGAAGACTCGTGTGCACTGTGGACTTCAGTGATAATGCCACGTCAGGGCAGCTCCATGATCTGTAACCAATATCCCTGTGTGCAAGATGGTGGCAAGTGGGGGAGACTGGGTATGTGTGAGGAACAGCAAGTGCACCGAAAAGTTCTGTGCCCTCTGCTCACGTGTTCTATGAACATAAAACTGCTGTGGAAAAGAAGTCTATTTTAAAATGAACTGTATTACGCCAGAGAAATCCTTTGGAAAGATTTATAGAAAAAAACAGGCAGCTGCTAGCTTTAAAGCAGAGTCAAAAGTGGACTGCAGTTGAGCAAGTAGGTGTCTGGGGCATAAAAAGAATCATCATACCTGTGCTCCAAGAGGTACTGTCAATCACTGAGCTCCCCCTGAGTGGGAGGCAGAAGGCTTCTTATTGGTGGATACTGAGAGAGAATTCTGCAAAAGAGGAGGATGGGCACCACACATACTGGGCAAGCACCAGACATGAGGAAGAGAAAGAGAGAGAGAGAGAGAGAGAGAGAGAGAGAGAGAGAGAGAG
>LOJH01042101.1:1954-13577 GCA_001685095.1 Ellobius talpinus | reverse complement strand
AGGACTTCTGTACTGAACTTTACTCACGGCCCATGAGTATCCTGGTTGCTTCAACTGTTGACTACTGTTAATACTATAAAATGAACACAAATTAAACTTCTATCAATTCATTTACCGGATGGGGAGAGGGCTTAGCACTTATGGCCAAACCGGATGAAGTGTGATTGAGCTTGGGAACCACATGCTTGGAAAGATCAACTTCCACAAATTGTTCTTTAATCTCCATATGTACACAGGGAAAGATAGCATGCAAGTGTGCACATAAGCAGACACAATAAAAATATATGTACATATATATATTTAAAAAGCTTTTAGAAATATAGTGATATTCTGGAATCTGTGTTTCAGAAGACTAGCCTGAAACATAAATCAACAGGCTTTAAAAATCTTAAAAATGGAACTTTCATGAAGAAAGGCATTTTAGATAGTAACTCAGATATGCATAATATAGATACAGATGGTATCCCAAGCTCAATCACACATCATCCGGTTTGGTCATAAGTGCTAAGCCATCTCCCCATCCGGTATATGAAATGATAGAAGTTTAATTTGTGCTCATTTTATAGTATTAACAGTAGTCAACATTGAAGCAACCAGGATACTCATGGGCCGTGAGTAAAGTTCAGTACAGAAGTCCTCGAGGAAAAACATCTTGATGCATGCATGAATATGGAAGACAAAAGTCCTGTATATTTAAAGATACAAATTCTCTAGAATAGTTCAATTTGTAGACATTGATGGTAGAATATTAGAGGGATAAAGCATGAGTTGTGAAGAGATAGCTTGCTCTGCAAGATCCACTGGTCTTGCCAGTATATATGTATAATATGTATACAGATGGCATATTAATATGTATTAATATAATTTGTGTGTGTGTAAGTTAGAGTAAACTGGTTACCATGCAAGCATGAGAACATGAGTTGGAACTACAAAACAGAGTTAAGAAAGCCAGGTATGGTAGTCTGTATTGTTTGTTGTCCTAGTACTTGTGAGGCAAAGACAGGAATATCCCTGGTCTGGCAAAGGGGCACACATGACAAGACATTAGATACCAGAATAAATAATTAGGACAGTACTCAAACTGGAAAGGATTGTTACAAAGGAAGGAGGGTGTGAAAGGGTGTGGATGGATGTTGTGTGGTAAATTCACTCTCTGTGGAGCATACCACAGTGTGAATTGACTTCTCTCTTTCTTCTGAGCTTCAAGATTGTTGAAGGTACAGACTATAATATCTGCACTCCTGGGATCATCATAGTCCTCACAGAACATGTGACGGATGTGCTGTTTCCCGAGTGCACATCACCTCACATATGCTTCTCCTCTTCCCACTCCCCCATCCTATCTTCTGAACCCATTCTGCCTTGGTTAAGATGCTGTCACCACATCTCACCTTGGATTTCTGGGTAGACCGCCATGTAGAGCAGAGCCCAGCGCAGGGTCGTGGATGTTGTCTCAGTTCCAGCAAGGAAGAGGTCCAGAGTGCTGCAGATGAGGTTTTCTTCATTGAAACTTGTAGTAGTTTTGTCGGGGTGCTAGAAGACAGTGTGTATTTGTTGATTAATAAGATTTTTGATTGTCTCATAACACTGGTCCTCACCCTGAGGAATCAATTGCATTAAGTCATTCAGAGTGATGCTCCCCTTTGATATTCTGCAGGTGACTTTGCTGATACCAGAAACATGAATATGAATTTTCTGTGTTCAATGATTCTCCAATCTGCATCATGTTGCAAAATCAAACTGCACTGATTCCATCACTAGTTCTTTATGACAAACATCACCTTTCTCACTTCCTCTAGAAGCATCAGTTTGTTAATACTGCTCTAAATGTTGTTGTTCTCAAACCTGTACTTCATATGGTAAAGGATTTGCCTTCTCCTCTGGGCATAAATATCGCTTCTATCAATATTATGCTAGGAAGATGAAATAAGAGAAAAGATAATAAACACATACACACACACACACACACACACACACACACATTTACCATTGTGCCCCAGCCAGAGGAGGAGCCCATAATCCAGAGAGTTGAAGTTTCCATGACAAATTCAGTAATATGTATTTGCCAGAGGCCTGCTAGGATCAATAGGATCAAAACTTACATTTTACAGTATGGTTTGAATCCAACATGTTCCCCCACACACTCATGTTTTAAATACTGGTTCCTTGCACTGATGGTATTTCTGGAAGTTCTTAGAAATAGGAAGATAGCATCTAGCTGACGGGAGGGATGGTAGCTCCTAGAGTTACACCCAACCCATGATTCCTTCCTTGCTTGCTGTTTCACAATGCACTGTGATGTGAAAGCCTCCACCATACCCTTCTGCCTCATGAGCTGAGCTGCTTTGCCATTCAAACTGAAATGTTCTGAAACTTGGCCAGATGACATTTTTGCTTTATTCAGTAGTTGCTCCCACATATTGTTGCTACAATGATGCAAAACTAGCTAATATATTCCCTCAGTGTCTTCTTGCCTTGTTCTATTATTGAATAGTACTCATATGGAGTCCAGGGAAAGGTTTGTGTCTCACCTATATATGTAACTTAAATTCTATGATTTACTTAGCTGAAGTTAGTCTGTTTCAGTGGAGTTGCAGTTGCGGAGGGTAACCAGGCCTGGACCAACTCATAATAAAATAAAGCTCTAACATCTAACTGCTACATTTATTTTTCATCTAACTCCTTCAGATATGGGAGAAGGACCAAGGAAGTAAATAATATGAAAGAATCTGGGCATTTCTAGGACCTCAAGCCAAACGGTAGCAAATCAATCCTTTTTCTAAATCTTTATTATAAAGACCCAAACAACCCAACGTTACGTTACCATGCATTTATAAAATGTTATTCCTATGTTTTACTTCTAAGGGTGTGTTAAGGAATGATCTGCAAAGATGTTCATCTTGTCATCTTTGCAACCATGGCATGTTACCTGATGCACAAAAAATAGATCTTGAGGATATGATTCATTTCAGGAGGAAATGTTATCCTGAGTTATTCTTATGAGAGGGGCCTCCAGGTTTAGAACAGGAGAAATGAGATGTGAAAGGATCAGAAAGAAAAGAGATGATATAATCTCAGCACTGAAGATGGAGCAGGGAACCACAGCAACAAACATCAATGTCCCCTAGGAGATGGGAGACACAAAGCAATGATGTTTCTATTGTTTCCCAAAGTCAGCTGGCAGGATTACAGGAACGATCTAGAACTATGAGAGAATAAATTTCTGCTATGCTAAAACCCTACCTTTCTGCTAGCCTGCTGCTCAATCAATTGGAAGCTATTGTACACCACCCTTTCTGTAAGAAGACCCAGGGACTGTCTTCCCCACCTTGGTCATTTCCTTGAGGAAAGCATCAATGAAGTCCCTCGGCTCATCAGGGTTCCAGTTTCGGCGGTGTTTGTCAACTATATCAGAAACATATGACTTCAGTTCTCTCCAGGTAGCCAGTGTTGTTTGGTGTGATCCGGGAAGATATCTCATTAACCATGGGAAGATGTTATAGAGCTAATTAGGGAGAAGAAAATGATGATGGAGACAACATAAAATCACTTTGCATTTCAAGACAGTCTTTACTTTACCTCTTAATCTCCTACACTGGAACATCTGGACTGCTGTTTTTCTTCATACCCACTGGTGGGCCCTTCAATACTCCCATGCAAAGTATACCAGGTTCAGACCACTTCTCACTGGTCCAACTCTTTTCTATCTAGGACACACATTGGCATAGCATTCAGTAGCTGTCCCAATTTTGATTCTAATGTCATCAAAGACAATGAAGGGTCAAAGGATACAGGTGTTGGAATGTGAGATCAGATTGGGAAGCATATAAGATCGGGGAGATAGCCCCACCTGCAGTGGCTACAAATTGAACTTACCAACTGAAATTAACCCTGAAATTTGATATTTCTGAGTCTGAAATCATGGACTGGATTATGGAGCTAACCTTCTGTGGTTCATTGCTGTAGAATCAAGAAATTCTGACCTTACAGGGGTGTATGTGACATGCAGAGGGGTTTTCCTACTGCAGCATAGTGATTAGTATTCAGGGATCCCTGAATGAGTGAAAGAAGATGTTGTAATTTAGAAAAAGTGGCATGCAAGAGAAAGACGCCATGTGAAAGAGCCCAGGTGGAGAGGTTTTATTTATTTATTTTTTTAATTGGGGCAAAGTAAATGGGAAAGGGGGGAGGGGAGAGCGGAGACCGACCTCTGAGGACAGGAGTGGCAGAAAAGAATAAAGAGAGAGAGAGACAGACAGACAGAAAGAGAGAGAGACACACACAGAGAGATGGGAGATGGGCAAGGCCCATTTAAAAGGGAATATAGTGAATGTGCACAGGAGGTGCTCTTAGTGGTTACAGCTGAGGACATATAACCCAATGTCAGGCCAGCACAGATGCCTGAGTACTAACAGCAGGTCCTTTTGCTTCCCATACACTTGGGATACATCCCCACCTGAGAGTCTTAGCAGGGGTTTTAATCTAAGAAGTCTTGATGGTGTGAGAATATGTGCCCTAATCACAAAATGTTAAGGTAATTCTGGCCTGCAGAGGATATTGTTACCTACAGAATAAAAAGAGCATCTGTGAAGACAATTCTGAAGATAGGAGATGCTTGCTCCAGTACAGACTCAGCAACAACATGCACCAAAGGCAAAACAAGAGCCTACAGGCTCGGCTCATCTCCTCCATGCATGTAACCAGCAGCCTCCAAATTTTATGACCCAGAATGCAATTGGGTCAGTTGTCTTTTCTTTATGGTTTCTCTTTTGTCTTTTTTCCTTCACATTTGCAAATTTTTTAAGTGGACAATGTTTTTCTTTAACTGTTATTATTATGTTTTTAGTTTTTATTCTTTTTCATGAATTCATCTAACACCATTTATCAATAACATTTCTCATCCATAAATTATTTTTATAAGCTATGATATTCCCTTGCATTTAGTAGTATTTTGAATTAACTGAATTTTTAAAATAATACCTTTATATTTTACTTATTTTTTATATTTATCTTATTTTATTCCTCAACTTTTTCATTACTGAGTAATATTTTTGACGCCCCCTTATGTCGCTTGTATTTTTCTCTTCTCCCTCATGACATTTCTCTCAACTCCTTATTATTGAACCTTGCCTTTCCTCTTTTTCTCCATTTCCTGATCTCCTCCCTTTATCTCACTTATTTACTCTTTCCACACTTACCTTCAATAATTTTGTCTTTCTAGCAAATTACAAGGAGCCTCCATATTATCATTTCAACAGAGACATGATAGTTAACTATCAACAATTTTAAGTGTGTTTTTAGATCTGTATAGTTTAATATTGCTGCTAGAGGAGTTTGTTTGTACTTGCAAAATGATACTTGCCTTAGAGAACAGGCTGCTCAATATGAAGATCATTTCAAAGAATCCAGAAGAGATATCCCTATCAATAGATGCAGACATTAAAACAAATTCATGAAACAAAAAGGGAAAGATGATGCCTCAAAAAATTATAACTCAAATAACACATACTGCAAAGACCCTGAAATATGTCAAATGTTGGGTGTCCAAGAATTTTCTGATCAAGATGATCAGAGATTGAAAGGAAATACAAAGAGGCAAAGGAGTCCAGTGTGGGCTCTAGAGGTGAAAGTCAGCCGAGTGGAGGAAACAGGGGAAGGGAGGAGAGAACCAGTATAAAGATGAAAATTGGGCAGAACAGAAAAAAAAATACAGCAAGGAAACTGAGATTTTTATAAAAAAACAAACAACAAAGAAATAGAAGTGTTGGCAATTTTAAAGTTGAATCAAAAACAAAAACAAGACAAAATGAGATAAAACCAACAAACAAAAAAACCGCAGTGGAAAACACCAACAACAGTCTCCACCGCAGAGAAGATTCGGAAGGGAGAATTGCTGATGAGAAGCTGCACTCCAAGAGCAGTAATTAAGAATAGAAATAATAACCACAGGCAGAATGAAGAACTGTCATATGATCAAGAGACCTAGGAATGCGCAGGACTTTATTTCAGAAGCTGAGCAAAAAAAGTAAAGGGATGGAAAATGAATTCAATGAAATTACAGGAGAAAGTTTCCCAAGTCAGAGAAATGAAAAGACATTCAAATACAAGAGTCATTTAGATCCCCAAATAAACATGTGTAAATAAGAACATCTCCATTAAAACTGTAAAGGAAAGCAGCAATATTTACATTTTAATGGAGATGGCTCAGTTAGTAAAAGTGTTGGCTGCGAAAGCCTGACACCCACATGCATACCCCCAACAGCGATGTAATTAAACTTCAAAAATTAAGTTCTAATGGAAATATTCCTACTGACATGCAATGACTGAAATGACCATCAAGACAGCCCTGAAGAAGATACTTAAGTGAGAGCTGGACACAGAGAAGGAAGAAAAATGATTCTCAATCATGAAAGCACAGGGAAGAATAAATGGTATGAGAACAGCTGGATAAAGAAGGGTCAGGAAGGAATCCATCGTGTCTAGCACAGTAAACAAGCAAATTCTTAGTAGTAGTCGATGGAAAGTAAAAAACCAAATAATCCAAGAAGCCAGAAAAAATAAATAAATAAAACTGACGGAATTACCATGACTAATCAAGCTCTCTATAATAACCTGAAACAATAAAGGAAGCAAAGAGAAACTGGTAACAAACTATTTGATGTTAAGAGGAGATAAAGAAAGCCACTACTTGTTCATAAAAGGAACAATTCATCAGTTAGAACAATTGTAAATATGCATGCATCATAATTTGTGACTCCTAATTTCATAAGACAAATAACAATGAATATGAAGTTCAGATAGATTCTCATGAAATAATTATGGTAATGTCAGTACTCCACTCCCATTCCTGCATAGGTCATCCCAAGCAAAATCCAACAGAGAAACCTCAGAGCTAAACTTCATGAATCAAATACACTTAACAGACACCTAAAGAGTATACCATCCAAATGAAACCAAGAATATTTGCTTCTTAGCTGCTCCTGGAATTTTCCTCTAAAATAAGACCCAAATCTTAGCAAATACAAAAGAATGAAATAATCTGTTATATTCAAATAGACTATAGTGTAATAAAATATAAAAAATCAATAGCAAGAAACACTACAGAAACTACACAAATACATAGACTAATAAATTGTTGAATGAACATACCTCATTGAAAAAACATGGAAAAAACTGTCAAGCTCCTAGAACCAAATAAAGATGAAAGTAAAACCTACCAGATCATTTCCGAGAGAGCCAAGGCAATTCTAAGAAGAACATTTGTATAGGAATGAGCACAGGGACAGACAACCCAACAACATGGGGGGGGTAAAGATTTATGTCTAAATGAAAACACAAGAAAAATGAGTGGATGTGGCAGCATGAACAATTAGAATATTCACAACAGTGTTATTAATACAAACTTTAGCTTAGAAACAACTGGATGTCTAACCACTGAGAAAAGATTAATAAGCAATGACAACAGGTTAGCAAAGAGAAGCATGTACACAGGATTATAGCTAGAAAGTATACTTGTAGTTCGCATATGAGGTGTGAAGTGGCAAGAGAGAAATAAAGTCAAAGTCAGCAATAAGATCTTCATACTTAAAAAAGAGGAGCATTTGAACATGTGTGGCTACCACATAAATGTTGGGACTTCTTTAAAATATTAGAAGCATTTTTTACACAGTAAGTTTTCTTATTAAATACTTCTAAATCAACAGATTAATTTGTACCAAACTCAATTAAAAGACATTATGTTTTAGCTTCAAAAAGTGCCGGGAACCAAAAGAAAGAGCCTACTTGTACTTGAATTAGCCCCAGCCCAATTTTCTCCCAAAATAAAGGAAACCAGAATACTTACATGGACCATTATTGAGGAACCCAAATACATGGCCTCTTCCAGTAATCTCAGCAGCTCCTGAAACTGCTCGTCATGGTAATCAAAACGCTCACCAAAGGTGATGGAGCAAATGACATTGGAAACAGCGTTGTGGATCTTCAAGTGAGGGTCAAAAGGCTGCCCTGAAGATGAATAAAGAAAAATGCATCTTTCAAAGATACTGGTTTGTTAATTCCATATGACAGAGAAAGATACATAATAGAGTCATGTAAGAGGCTCTGGGTTAGCTTGCTATGAAGTTTAACATACACCAAAAAAAATCTGTCAGTATCTGTGAAGCCAGACTGATGACCAGGCCTTAAGTGCAGCAGTGTGTCTCATGACTGTTTGAGTGCTTAGTTTCAGAACTCCAGGGGTAAGGTCATGGCTAGATGTTCACTGCTCTATCCTCAGTGCTCAGCACAGTGCAGAGGCCAAGCCAAGCACTTAGACATTTAGGAAGAATCTGCTCAATGAATGAAAGGGCCACAGCCTCCCACACCTGCCCTGTGGAATGCCCACCTTTCTCCTCTTTTATGGCCCCTACAAGGTGTCGAGCTTCTTCCTGTATGCGATGCTCTATGCTCTTCTTTCCCAATCCAAAATTCCTCAGGGTCATCAGGGCGAACCTTCTCTGCTCCTTCCATGTTTGGCCACTGGCAAAGACCAATCCTGGAAACAAGCAATTCAGCCTCACGACATTGTGATTCTGGTTTAAAATTACCTAACAAACAGAATGGCCACATATATGATGGAAAGGAGAAGAGCCAATAATGGACTTGACAGCTGTCTAAGTAGAGAGAATATCACAAAACAAGGAGCATAGTGGCTAGCATCTCCTGGTGACTCGCAACACCACAGTTTAGTCAGTATTTCTAATATATTCTTTACTTTAATACTCTTAGGAAATCGAAAGGCTTACTATCAGAACATTCCAGTTCTATTACAATGGGTAGAAAAATGAGATACAAGGATAAAGTACATTTTTAAGGGAACTAGGTACACAGCATAATTATATATACAAAACAGTTGTTAAGCAAGAACTATAGTTACAATATTTAGTTCATCTACATTTGACAAATTAAGAAAATATTCTATTATCTATTCTATCTTAGTTTTTTTTTGTTTTTCGAGACAGGGTTTCTCTGTAGTTTTGGAGCCTGTCCTGGAACTAGCTCTTATAGACCAGGTTTGCCTTGAACTCACAGAGATCCACCTGCCTCTGCCTCCCAAGTGCCGGGATTAAAGGCATGTGCCACCACCACCCAGTTGAGTCTAAAGTTTTATACCTAATTTATTTTTTATCATAACTAAGGAAAACAATAACTATGTGTGTTCAACTCTTCATAGACCCCAGAAGGATATAATATTACCTAAGTAAATGGGAAGGGCATTGTAAGCAACTTCCGTAACTCTAGAATTGACAGAGACATCTCCCTGAATGGACAGTCTACCAAAGTTCTTCTGTAATGTTGGGTTATCTATCTTCAGCCTAGAGGCCCATAATATCTGGCAGACTTTTCAGTGAAGTAGGGATCTGTTCTGCCTTCTAATGACAAAATTCATCAGTTGCTTTTTTTCTGTGTCTTGGAGAATGTCTGGCAGTTTCTTCTGCGAAGCAGGAACCCTAAAGGATCATTCCATCTTTTGGAATGCTCACCAGTCACTTTTCTGTGGGTCCTGAATGTCCAGTCTATACGGCATACCATCAAGTAGTCCAGGCAAGAAGTTTCTTACCCAAATGGCTAGCTTTGTCACACTGAAGGCAAATTAGATAATACATTTCTTCAATGCCCATTAATCTCTCTGAAGTAATTGGTACTGCCAGAAGCAGATACGTCTCACTGTTGAGAAAAGTTTAAGTTCTTAAAACCTTTTAAATGCCATATTCCACAGGTCTTGAAGTATTGAAGGTAATCTATCTAACTGAACTATATCTCTGTATATCT
Source organism: Ellobius talpinus (assembly GCA_001685095.1). NCBI lineage: Eukaryota > Metazoa > Chordata > Mammalia > Rodentia > Cricetidae > Ellobius > Ellobius talpinus. The sequence goes on along the minus strand of LOJH01042101.1, from coordinate 3,767 downwards.
AGAAAAGCTAACATGACTAAGTTTGATTATTGTAGATGACTACATATTAATCTGCATTTCTTAATTATATATTACATTTTTAAATGAGCCAAACAAAAATGTAATACCTTAAACAAGAGCAGAAATACATATACACAGTGTAACAAAATCAACCTTAAATTTGTATCAAGCTCCATACCAATGCAAAGTATTCGTCTCTATATCATATCCCCCTTTAAATAAAAGCAAATATTTATAAACAATCATTTTGGGAATTTGGACATTTCTTTCTCCAAACTGCTTCTTGCTGTTTGTTGGGCAAAGTATTTTTAGGGTTCATAGAGGCTTTCAGGGGGTTTTGTTCCACAAATCACATTAGACTGAAAGGAACCCACAGGTTCTCATCTTCTATGGAAACAAAATCAGAACCTCTTTTCCAAAGCAACATATCCCTAGAACCAAATTATAAAATCAAGATACCTTTATGTTGGCTTAACTTAGTGGCCTCCAGTATCAAATGTCTCTCTGCAGTTAAAAAATTCAAAGAAAACACAATAATATACAAATCCAGACTCTCTGTGCTGTAGAAAGTCTTACAGCCAGTGGTTACCTGCCCATTGGGGCATGGCCTCTTATACTATATAAGCTGATGCAGAGTATGCATCCATTCTCTATTCCAACCTCTCTGTTCCTGTTGTGAATTTTGGTTTCTAATCTCCGTTCAAGCAGAAGATTCTGATTTGTGAGTCTACTCCTAAATAAATAACCATCTATTTTCTCAGTTCTGAGCTAGTGTGGGATTTCTTTTAAGCATCCTTTCAAATTTGGCACCCATGTGGAATCGGACTCCACGCCTCCCAGGTGGATGGGCCAATTGCCTAGCCAGTCCATGGCCCAGACAGTCTCCCAAATCTGCCTGCTTGGCTTGCTTTTACCTAAGCAGTTTTTGCAGAATCCCCACCACAGCGGAGTTTATTGTTTGTGGCAACTTGGAAATTTCCCAAGTGCACACATGACTGCTACCTTCCCTGGCATGGTTCCTTGCCATGTGGCCACTTGTGCATCTTCCAGTTTCTGCTCCCTGCCCATGAGTTCTCGTTTTCTTGCTCCATGTATGGAATTCATTTAATTGCTTTTAATTTGTCAAGCAAAGCATATTTCTCAGTATTTAACCAGTACCAAGGTGGGAAACTAAAGCAACTCAGAAACTAAAGCAGCTCGACTGTTCCTTTTGCCACCATGAATCTGCAACCACGATATCTGCTGGAAAATAAAGATTATTACACCTAAAACAATTTGCTGGATCTCATAATAGGTAATTAATAAATCAATGTGGCAGATTACATTAATATTGAAGCTTTAGTAATTTTCTTGCTAATACTATGGATTATATTCTGCGAGGTTGATATGGCTATAGTGATACTTCAGTTTATTGGGTATTGGGATTCAGTTTTCTTCTCCATATTCTATCATAAAGAAAGAACGTGGCACTTTTAGGAATGATACAATCTTTACAGACTAATAATGAACAGCTCGTTGACAGGATTAATATCATTGAAAATCAAAAGTTGCCTGAAAAATTAATACTATTAAAAAGGATAACATTAATTTTATAGACAAAATTAAATCCATATCTAAGTGTACTAAGAAGTTATCTGAAAGAATTCATACTGTTGAATTTGATAATCACAATTTGTTAAAAAAATTATGATAAGGTAGCAGATAGGCTGTCTCTCCAGAATGGCAATCTGCACACTATTCAAGTAATGTCCAAGGATGGGATGTTATCTTTAAAGGAGAAACTTCAGACCTTGGAATCACATGTGCAGAATGA
>LOJH01042100.1:356-13860 GCA_001685095.1 Ellobius talpinus | reverse complement strand
CATGTATGCTGTGCTGCTTTTCTCCTTCCCTTTCCATGTATGCTGTGCTGCTTTTCTCCTTCCCTTTCCATGTATGCTGTGCTGCTTTTCTCCAGGTCTCCTTTAAGTAGCCATGTGGTTGAGGTGTCAAGAGTGTCGCTTCCCTTTAATTAATAGGAGACCCTATTTCACCTCAGAGTTCCTGGTCCTCTAGTGCTCACAGTCTTTCAGCTCCCCCCTTCTGAGATGCTCTCAGCTTTAGGTGCAGGAATTCTCTTGAAGGTATTAATTCTGGGCACCCCACCATTGATATTTCTCTGCACTTTGAACAGTGGTGCTTTTTCTGGTGGTTTCTGTCTGCTGCGATAAGAAGCTTCTTGGACGAGGGCTACAGTTGCCTTTGGGGATAAGCATGCACATTTATGCTGTTAGGAATTATACTATGCTATTAAGATGGTAGCAATAGGTCCTCCTCTCAGATGCATGACATCATTAACAAGGTAGTGTTGGTTGGGTTTCCAGGTACAGATATGGTTAGAGATAAATTTACTCAGAAGAAAGCTGTGGCTATTCCTATTTTGAAACAAAATTATCACTTGGCAGGTAAGAATTCGTAGTAATTTTTAAATAGGCATGACAATTTGGATTTAGAGCAACAAAGTGTTGAAATCTAGAGGCCATCACATCCACATCCTCACAATGAAGTAAAATAAAAACTGGCTGAGGAAACCACCCAGCTAAAATCAGTCATGGACTTTCTGTGACAAAGAAAGTCGGGCTTGGTAGTTGGAAACAAAATCCCAGAGCAAAAACTACCAATCTCTAAGAACTAAGGCTGAGTTTTAGGACCTAAGTTGATAACATGTTCCCAGGAGAGTCCTATAGACGCTGTAGCTGCTGTCTCACAATGTTCACCTTAATGGCACAATAGTGGCTTTTCCATGTAAGCCACATCATGTGTTTCAAGGCCGGAGCTGGCATCAGGTAGATTGCATGCCTATTTCGTTCACAGGCCTGTTTCATTAGCAGATACTAAGAAATGACAACTGAACACACAGCTACTGAATCTGAGAAATCACAAGGAACAACATCTTCCATAAAAAAGAAAAGTATTCTTGGCATTTTGCTGCACCTGCCCCCTCTCCTTGGGGGGGGTGCTCCTGCAGAGGCACAGGGTGGCAGAAAAAATATATATAAAAAATGTAGGCAGGTTTCAAGCTAATGCTGCAATCAGATGGCTCTTAGGGACATGTCAAGAAATAATAATAAAGACATTGAGAACATTTGAATGGAACACACACACACACAAACAATTATGACTGTGTGTTCATAGGGCTATAGCAAACTGTAGTCCCAAAGAACAGCCACACCATCCATAGCCCACTTAACATAAAGCTTTTACAGTGGGCTGTGGTACTCTAAGAGGAGCTGGGTCTCTATATATCTTTCTTTCCTGAACCTGTAAGATTTATAGTTAATATCATAGAGAAGAAGGGGCACTGTGATTTCTGAAGATAAGTCACAAAATGCCACATCTTTGGGCTTTACTGATCTAGGAGGTTTGTCTTAGTAACTGCTTGTAATGCCTGCATTACTCTCTACAGTACAGCTCACACTACTAGATGGATTGTGAGTCAGGCAAGGGCCTCAAGGTTAAGGAACACAAGAGATGTGGGTATTCTATGAAGAGAGAATGCTGAATGCTATTTATTTATTATTATTTATTTAAGCTTAGAGAAAACATTATATACCTAACTGCTGCACAATGGAAATCCCCCCCAGGCAGGTGGGAAATTACCAGCCTAAAATGGCCTGGCCCAAGACAGAGTAAACAACGGCCCTATAGCTAACCACCATGGGGGCAGAGGGAGCACAGGAACAAACAAGATGTTTTGCCAGAAACTGCAAGCTGTCCTCAATATGAGCCCCCGGAGGAGGGGTAGACCTGTAGGCCCTACAACTGTTTGCCTTACTGCAATAAGTTCAAATTACTCACTCAGAGTAATAGCAAGACCCAGAAGTCATATGAAGATGTTTTGTTTGAAAAATTATACAAGTACCAAGGAACAGTTTCCATATATGAATGAAGATACCATCACATCCATCCAGTCCATAATTATTCTCAGCCTTTGAGTCTTCCCAGCTAAGGCCCAAAGACAGATTTTTCTTCTCTTATTGATCTAATTCCTGATCCATAAAAACCAAAACTATAAAGAATTTTTTGTTAAATGTCACTAAGTCTGTAGTGGCTTGTTGTGTGATAATAAATAATTTATGCATGATAAAGTTATTTTGAAAAGCTAAATACCCAAACACTAAATTTTTGATTAATCAGTTAATTAGATGCCAATATATATGGGCATACTTTTTTCATCACAGGTTTAAATATTTCTTTTAAAAATATTTTAGTTTTTTTGTTGAGATGGTGTCTTTTCTAAAGATCTGACAGATGGTAATTAAAACACTGGCAATTTGTACATAAAGACTGTATAAAAATATATCCAGATTGTCTTTTGCGACAGAAAATCTTGCATTGTTTTTTTCATGCTTCTGTGTCTCTCTTACATAGTATTAAACTACAACAGCATGAAGTGTTTTCAGTGATTTATTTTGGGGCCCCGAAGCTTTGTCAAACAGAACTAAACTGCAGTTACTCTCATCCTACTCACACTGCTCCAGGTCTGATGCTGTTTCCTTGCTTACGAAATAGGCCTGGCTGCACTCAGTGTCCAGATCAGAGTGTTCATGGTCTGTATCACAGACCCAACTCAAGTGCTGTGATCAGTCTTAGCTTAACACTTCATGTAATTCATAAAAATCACTTGTTAATTTGTTTTTAATGGCATCATTTTTTATAATAAAGGGTGTCGTAGATATAATTTTAAAAAAGTCTTTCCTGAATTCTTTGGGAAAATAACCTTAAATTTTAGCTGAAATCATTTGGCGTTAGCTACTATACTGTATTTCATGCTTTTGCAAATAAGGGCACCTCTGTGTTATATTCCGGCTAATGAGATAAGCAGTGTTTTAAGTTCACGGAATTTTCTTAATTGATGGGATGCGCATATATTGTCTTCTTTCTGTCTCCTGCTCCAAGGACGTGGCTTCCATTCCAGCATCCACTTCATAATGCAGATGGGAATAAAGGCCTCAGGAATGCAGTAGACTGACTGCATCTCTGACCACTCTTGTAGTATCCATAGCAATCTAACCTGTCTTCCTATGGACTTCTTTAGATAAAGAGGACTCACATTTCAGTCTTGGTTACTGTATAGGACTGGTGGGCCAGACAACAGAAACACATTTTCTCTTCATGCTAGAGGCTGGAAATTCAAGGTCAAGGTGGTTTTTCTTTCTAGTCTGGCCAAAGAGTGCCTACATTTTCATTTGGACTTTTTGCTTTTGACTTATCCCTGCTGGTTCATTTTGTAAAGACACCAGTTCTCTGTAAAGACACTAGATGCAGGTATAAGCCAAGGAATGAAAAAGGCACAAATAAAGGAGTGGGAGCAATAGAACTGATGGATGGGTTGACTGGTGCCCGTCCTATTTTGAAACTCTACATTAGATTTATAATACCATAATACCACTATTAGAAACAGATTTTGGCCATTAGGACAAGTAGACATATCTTAATTGAAAAGATAATGCATATTCTAACTATTAAAAATACTACAGAGTTAAGAAACTGAAAAAAGAGAAGAAACAGTTAATGTAGATCTAATTTTCTGGAAACTGAATAAAAGGTAATATAAGCTAGATGTTACTAAGAGCTTGAAAAACAAAATGAGAATTAACATAAAAATTAGTTGAATTGAAGGGCAAAATTTTGAAAGAGTAAAGGTATTTAAGTGATTAAGGATTAGGATAAGAATAAGTCCCGATACTAACCCTACAAACGTTTAACCTATTCCCACTTATCACTTACCATGGTGAAAATCCAGTACTCAGTCCTTAAAAGCAGCAGACCAGGTTTAACTAAACATACATCAATATTTTTCGATAAGGTTGTCCTGCCCTATGCACCCTTCATGTATTTTATTTTACAGGTTTCCTTATGGACGTAAATCTTTATTATCATGTGTCTTTGCCAGTATATAAAGTTCTGACTATACAATTGGGAAAAAAACACTGCTGTGTTTCCTGACTCTTTCTTATCCTAGATGGTGTAGGATGTGAAAGACGGTGAAGACTTTGTTATATGTGCACTTGACAGAGATGGTAGTAAGCTGCTTATTTGGAAAATTCAAAAAAAAACAAGGAAAGGCAGGTTTCAGAAATTTTTTTACAGCATTGTGACAACAATGATTTATGAATAAACACAGAAAAAAGTTCTCAACTCCCGTATTTTGAGTTTACAATGTTTTTGAAAATGCACATTTTCAGCCACTGTATATTCTATTCCTTAAGTCTCTTTGCTGCTAATCTCATTAGACTTTTGTACAGGAAATAGCAATGCAATCATTGAACTTAGTTGAAGAAAAAGTGTTTAAATCAAATAAAACAAATTAAAGAATATTTAGTTTCCCATGGGTGACTATTGTTAGTAAGACTTAGAAAACCTTGAGCCTCTCAGGAGAAGTAACTTCCAGGTCATACTTATAGGCTACTTCTTCATTGTTCTGATACAAAGAAGGTTCCAAATTATTTGCCACTGCACAGGGATAACTGTGAAAGAGTAAGCAAGTCACTCTTTGCCTCATTTTCCATGGCCTGTGGAGAAAGAAATGGAAATGCCACTGTCAACAAGAACAGAAAAGACAAAACAACTGTTTAAATGAGAATGTTGTATTGATGTAAGTCACTCCATCCCAAATGAGGAAAATACATTTTAAACTTGGCTTTGTTGAACAAAGAGGCCTGAATTCTCTTGTTACTTCTAGGGGTACAAATGAAATCAGATCAAAAGACAGCTATAAAGGAGCCAGTCATGTTTCATCTTAGACCAACTGGTCAAGGGGCAGCAAAGATAATTAATAGTTGGTTTGGTTGAACAAGCATTACAACTTGCATATCCTGGACATTTTCTCTGTGTCAATTTAATTCTCCCTGTGAATTAAAGCTTTGGTTTAGTTCCTGAAGCCACTTTCATATTCACACAGCATCTTTCTGGTGTTTTGGGCTTCCCTAGTCCCAGTATTGGATAGAACACAATGGACAGCCAGGTTCTTCCTAAATGGATGTGGTACCTGAATTAAATAAGGGGACTTTCTTTGCCGTGAGTTTTTCATGCTGCTCTCAATTTCTACAGCTGGGATTAAAAGAAGTGGGATAGATTCCAGAATTAATGGGTATTCTTCCTTATTTCAAATCATGTTCTAACACATTTGTTTTCCTTGTGACAGCATTCCTCTATTGCATCTAAAGTTCTGCTCCTCTGGTGATTCTTCAGGCTATCAAAAATAACTATGATGCACGAGTATTAGCTCATGCTGCCATGTAAGACAGACTGCTAAAATTTTAATCACACTGTAAGCTAGTTGCTAAATATTGTCACCCTAAAATGGATCATGACAGAAATATTTCTATCAAAGAAACATTTCTAGAAAGAAACTTTCATCTGCTGTGGCACCTCAACTAAGTGTGACTTGTCAGGAATGTGCTCAAACATCTACTCTCAAAACTGACTATCCTTTCCAAAACACTTTCCCTTGAAATATGAAATGAAAATTATTGAAGAACTAATTCACTCTCAGAAGGAAGAATATGCATTTTTGTATGTGTAATTCACCAAATGAAAAATTATTCTCTATTTGTGAAACCTACATGTGCTTGATTATAAAAGTCTAGATTTGTAAATTTTGAAATGCTATTTAGTAATTATTTTATATCATTTAGTATGTCTGATAAATGGAATACTAAATCAGTGTTCTCATTTTTAAAAATATAATTATCATGCCTATAACTGAATAATTAATTTTAAGCAAATCAAATATAAAAAATAAATTTAATAAATTTATTCAGAAATAATTTGGATTTATAACAATTCAGACAGTTCCTTGCTAATAAAGAATCATTATCATTTTCAGCAATGTGTTTTACCTTACTTTAGATGTTCCAAGTTTAGTAGGGAATAAAGTGTTGGGTCAAATACATTCATGTATTAAATGGAGAAATTTTGACTTCAAAAGAAGTATGCTAGAGACATTTTGCCAATGTTTGCCACACTATGGAGACACTGTAAGTATTGTGGGAGGTGCTATTTAATAAAGGAACCAGGATTTTTTAACACAGGCATTTAATTTGGTTTAATCTGGTTTAATTGGAGTTCTTTTTGTTGGGGTTGCAGCTCATATTAAGATTTTTCTTAAAAAGAAGTACAAAAACATGAGGGGCAGAGCTGTGAATATTTCTGAGGTGTCTATGAAGTGACTTCATGAAAATAATTTCTTCGTTAATTTTGCATTTCCTGTTGAAGTTTCTCTTGTCAACAAAACACCACTCTAGATACAAACAAGGAAGGGATTTTTGAGAAACATGACAAGATTAGAATGTTTGTATAGAATTGACCACATATAGTCCAGCACAACTTTCTAAGGGCCAGAGTCTCCAGTACTTTCCTGTTTTATGTAAAATACTCAGGTTCTTGCCATTTCAATAATGTTTTAATGTTTTACAATGTTTAAATCTACTTTTTTTGCATTTCTAATATAATTACACTGATCTTCTATGCTAGTTATATTAAAATAATGTCAGAATTAAGTGAATGCTGATGACTGTGTTTCAAATGTGTCCCTTGCAAAATTTACAATGAAGTTTCATCCCATTGTGTTGGTATAAGAGGTGAAAGCTTTGGAAAACTAGTTGCAAGTGCCCTATAAAGGGGCTGCAAAGAAGTATTCTAGGCCCTTTCCTCTCCTCCATCCCTTCTATCATGTAAATAGACAGCCTTCCCTCCTTCCAAAGAAAATAGCAATGAGGTATCACCATGGAAAGCAGAGAAGGGACCCCCACATCAGACACCAAATCTCTTGATAGCTTTGTTATTCCCAGGTCACACGGTCTTTCCCAAAGCACCATGGAGTCCAAACTCAAACGCAAAAGCAAAGACCCTTTATTTAAGCTAAAGCTTGGACCCTCTGTGTGTCTGATGCAGCAGTGTCATTAGAGAGTACTGAACCAGGCAAGGTGGGTGTTTTGTTTATCATAGTAGAGGTTGAGGGGAAGGGTATTTATAAGGCTTAGGATCCCTGATTGGCTAACACGTGTCTAGGGGTATCCTGGAGAGGACTAAGGATAGGGCTAAGGCATCTGGAGATGCTGTCTACATGGTTAGAATGTTAGGTATTTCCTTTGGAATGTTAGGTACTTTCCCTTTGGATGCTGATTGTTACATTCCTGGGTGGTACCTGGGTGGTCTTTCCTGGAACCAGGCATGGCCTTAGGGTGAACTGAAACTTAGGCCTGCTCTTCGACTGGCTTCTATTGAGCATGTCATGGCATTTTTTTTTCAGGGCAGTGACATTTGCATATATTGCCATTCTTATGGCCCTACAGTTCTGATCTTTGAGTACAACCAGATTATAATCCTGAGTAATTGATATAGAAATAGTAATTTCTTTAGACCATATGATATCCCTTTGGTTCTGCATAAATAAGGTCAAGTGTCTTTTCTTATTGAAGAACCATTTTAGTTAGTGAATTCATCAATTTACATTTCTAGGTCTATTTTTCTGGTATGTCAATGGGCATTATAAGTAACCAGTTTGCCCCCTATATCAGGGAGTTTCCTTTGGATTAAGCATTTCAACCTATTATGGGCAGAAAACATGGGATGATGTATGTTTTTCTGTAACTACTTTCAGATGATATTAGGATGTTGTTATCAGGGCCCAAGAAGGCTGAAAGGTTAGTTAAAGGTAAGAAGGGAATTTAGGAAATGAGGTATTTATTAGAAGCATCTTGTTCACTGACTCTGCTGATGAGACAGGGAGCATTCACATCAAGTGGACTGGTCCACATCAGCTTTCAGCAAGTCTAGGGCTTGCAGTCATTTGGGGCAGGTTGTTATCAGCAACTGATGCTTGGATGTATCTGTCAACCAAGTAGAAACCTTTTGAGAAAAGTTTTAAATTAGGAACAGAAGTTAAATTTTATGAACTCAAAGGAAAATATTACATTTGATACTTTCAAGCCCATAGTCCTAGTAAGTGAGAAGGGATGGAGTCCCAAGACCAGGGAAAAGAAAAATATCATCCTCAGGAATAGATAGGTGGGAAACTCTAGACTGAACTTATCTGAAATCCTTTTGACCTATGTGAAGTGCATCCAAGTTTTATGACTTTCCAGATTCTCTGAAGCTTACATGATTTTTTTAGTTTACAAAAGATACATAAAAGTTTTAGATATATTAGTATTATCAATCAGTACTAAAATCCATATCATAGAAAAAGTAGGCAAAGGATACCTGTAAAATATCAGGAGTAGACTCATATGTTTGAGTCCTAGCAAAAACTACAGACTTGGGTTAGAAGCATGTACATTTTCCTTCTGTCCAGAGAGCCAGGTAAGGATTGGACAGAGATATCTTTGGCCTGATAAGAAGAACTTAAATTCTATACCTATATGACAACCAAAAAAAAATCTAAAATCTTGAGCTTGTGACCAAAACAGAAAGCAGTCATTGCTCTACCAGCTTATTATAACTATACTACAGAAGAGGAAAAATATCTAAAACATTTTCCATATCTTAATTATCTATTTATACCTTTTAACCTATACTTATAACTTAAATCATTTTGTGAGCTTTTATATCCTTAGACCTTTATATGTCTCAGACCTTCAGAACTTACATAGACTCTCATATCCTCAGACATTTAAAATTGACTTTTTCTTTAAAACCTTTATGACTTATTTAAACTTTTACATCTTATGTAGAGAACTGAGAAGGCAGCTGATGCTTTAACTATTGCTGCTAAGCTGACAAAGTTACCATTAGTCTGGTTGTCAAACAGCATCAGAGATCTGAGAAGAATAAATTTTACTTGAGTTTTGATTAAAAATGACACAGACCTACTTCTTGGCTAACTAGACAGCTACCCCAGTGCCCTCCATGGTCATTGAGGGAAGAGACCTCAATGCTAACGTGGGAACATCACCTCAGCCCCTCTAGTCAAATGACAGGATTCTAAAACTGTCATATGTCTCTCTGTTAAAATAATGTGGCCACAATATGTTTATATAAATGTATAACTGTGTTTTCATGATGTGGATTTAAGTTTTTATGTACACGTGTGCTTCCAGATTACAGCAGCTCTAAAAATTTAGCTTATATGCCCAGTTTAAAATAACAGGTAATGATACCTAGTTCTTAAATGCCTTTATAGATCTGAGATTATGGCATTTTAACAAGAGCTTCTCACACAGAGACATGCCAACTTTTGCAGCACCCTTGGCTTCTCCAAGAAGACAAAACACCTGCTGTCTTCAGGCTTGCTTTGGGTTTGGCATAGCCATCCACACAGTAAACGTGGCCTTTTACCTCTCCAGCTTTCTGGATGCCTTCACCCTGGAATCGACCTGCTCATCCTGCCATGACAGGGAGACTAAATCTTTCCCACACAAAATAAATCTTTGGGCCTCTTTTACTCAACAGCTAGTAGGAAGCATTGCTCCTAAGACTGGTGTTCTCCAAGAACAGGGAAGGATTTGGGATTGCCTGCTAGCTAAAAAAAAACTGTCTTATTTTTTGCTCATTTATTCCTCCCAGATTTGTCTAAAGGCATTTGACAACTCAAGGTACTGTTCTTTAACAGGCTTCATAGTCCAGTATTAACAAGTTTCAATCCTCAGCTGTTCAGAGTTCCCAATTTCCTTTAATTGCCATATACCTTTTAACCTAAAGCAATAGCCTTTTGCTATAAAATCTGTTGCAGTTCTCTTACAGGTTCCTGGAAAAGTTCTATTGCTGCATCAGAATCAGGTCTGGTAAAGTTCACGGTTAACCCTGGCCAGTTTTAAGCATCAACCCAGCCCCCATGGCATCCATCCCAGCCCCTTGGCCTAGGAATTGCATTGGTCTGGACTCCAAATCCCACATGCCAGGTCCTGACCCCTCCCTTGGGGAGGGTCAGGATGACTCCCACAGGGTATTGAAGTGGGATTGGCTTGTTTTAGGATTTTTTCCTAACAAGGGTAACTTAAGTCTTCAGCTGCCAGGTCTAGGCCTGCCAGGCCCCAAAACATCTGACAGACTTCCTGTGGAGTAGGGACTTGTGTTGTAAGGAGAACCTGCTTATTTGTCCTGGCCGCCAGGCTAGCTTATCCCTGAAATAACCACACAGAAACTGTATTAATTAAATGACTGCTTGGCCCATTAGTTCTAGTTTCTTATTGGCTAATTCTTTCATCTTAATTTAACCCATTTCTATTAATCTGTATATCCCCATGAGGTCGTGGCCTACCAGCAAAGTCTCAGCACGTCTATATCCGGTGGTGGGTCCATGGTGTCTCTTTCTGACTCTGCTTTCTTTCTCTCAAAATTCAGTTCTGTCTTCTCTGCCTACCTAAGTTCTGCCCTATCAGGCCAAGGCAGTTTCTTTATTCATTAATCAATACAAGTGACACACAGAGGGGACTCCCACCACAGACTTGTGGGAGGACCAGCTTACCTTTGTCTAGGCAACTCAAGGCAGTTGATTCCCTTGTGGGAACTCACAGATGTGAGCCTGTTCCATCTTGACTGAAGGTCATAGAATTTGAGTTTATTTTTGCTCTCTCACAGGTGTTGACAACTGATATGGCTACAAATAAGCAAGTTTGATTTAGGGTGTGATTAGTTAGAGTATTTTGGGTATATAGGTGGATCCACTCCATCTGGACCAAAGGAAAGAGCATTCAAGTCTATTCCTTATATTATATTAATGAAGTCTGCTGCCTTCCTGCTTTCTTTTTGGAGTGAAGTATATAAGCATGTGAAAAATGAATGAGATGGATTCAGTACTCACTGAATTTTTCTCCTGATGCTATTCTGTGTTTCTGCTTCTTATTTCTCTTATATCTCTGTTCCTTTTGCTTTATAATTCTAATCTTCATGTTCCTACCCTAGAATGTACAAATCCCATTGAGGTCTTTGACATTCCCCCATGTCCTGTTTTACCCACAGTCTGAAGAGGATCTTGGTAGTAGTTGAGGCAAAAGGCAGTTTTTGCTCAGTGGCTGGCATTGCCACTTTTGAAACCAGTTCTGGGTAAAAGTTATTCTGTTCCTATCCATCTTCTTTGGAGGAAATAGGGGTGCTGTCAAGAGCTGACATGCCTCTCTTATATGAAAAGCTTTTTAATTAAACATTTTAAGTGCCATATTCAGCAGATCTCTGAGCATTTGAGGATTGTCTATTAGTTATAGACNATAGACATACTTCATTTTTAGTTACTTCCCTTAAACTCAACCCTGAAAATGTATACAGGGGACTGAATAAGGTTTATCCCTGTAATTAATTATAACAGTACTTAGTGTTACTACAATCAATGAACTGTTTTCTTTATAAGAATGATTGACTATTAACTTAAATAGCCCTAAAAGTCCACAATAAATTAGCTGCTTCCTTAAGACTAGGACTTTACATTCCATTCTTATCAAATTTAGCCTTAAAAATAATGATTTTGAATGGAAGCTACTAAAGAAAACAAATTAGCCATTCTAAAGGACAGAACAAATTTATATCAAGCAGTTAAAGCTGTACCCCGGGAAAGCAAGGAAAATTACAAGGGAAAAGATCCCATTGCAAAATGGGAACAGGAGAAGAGAGTGAGTTAGGGTGTGACCCATGAACAGTGACTGAGAAAGCCTAGAGGTTAGCATTGCCCTTGACAAGTTCTAAGGAAACAGTCATATGTTAATGAAGGGTCATAAGTATCCTCTTTTTTTTAGAGATAAGGAGGGTTACTCTCCTTTTAACAAACAGGAACTTTCTCTAAGATCTTGAGGGAATGGGATCTTTATCTAAATGTCTGACTGTTGCAGTATGAAAAAAATTTCAAACTAGCATAGAATGGAATACAATAAAGACTTATTTATTAGGGGGTAAACTCACAGAATTTAGTAGTGATCCACAGTACTCTGCATGCACAGGGAACTGAAACTGAATCAAGTAGCCAAGGGGCCCATGCATGCTTTTTGTCTGCATATATAATACATGAGACCATACCCAAAGTAGGCCAGTAACATAAAGGCTATTGGATGAAGGAGTTCCCACAGTACTTCCCCCTTTTGTCTAAATAAGAGAATTCTAAGTCTAACACAAAACTATATACAATAAGAAGCATAAAAGCAAGCATAAAATTAGAATTACAATAAACATGAACATAATCAAACAAGAAACATATGCTAAATATTTCAATTGTTATCCTATCCTCAAGAGCCTAAAATTAGAAATGACTTTCCTAATTCAAGACAGAAAAGTAACTATGACTATCTAGTCTTCAACCCCATCCAAGACCTAACAAGGGAAATAATGTAATAGATTGGTGCTATCAGAAGTAATCATGTTTCATGTCAACAGAATCCTAAATTATTTAAATGCCATATTCTAGAGTTCTTTGAAGTAGTTGAAAATTACCTATCTATGTGGAATACAATCTCTATGCATCTAAACAACCTGATTAGTCTAATTATAAGTATGACAGACATGGATGACTAAATTTTTAATACCTATATAGCTTAAAGACTAAGGCTTCATATTAAACTATTAAACAATCTTTAAACAAATGTGCAGCAAATGAGGGCAATGGCCTCAAAATGTAAACAATGTATACAATGTAGAGTAGAGTAAATTCAAATGGGAAATCTGAACAGAGATATAAAGAGAAAGTAGGCAGAGTCAGAGAGAAGCTATGTAACTGCCAAAGGAGAAACATGCCTAAATTTATTGGTAGGCCATAATTTCATTGTCATACACAGATTAATAGAAATTGATTAATTCAATATGTAAGATTTAGTTCATAAGAAGCCTGAGATAATAGACAGAATAACGTTGCAATTAATATAGTTTCTTTGTCATTATTTGGGTCTGGGTGGCTGGGAAATGAACAAGCAGTCTTCATTTACACCTGACCTTGGGAAAAGGGTATTGCAGTTTTTTCTCTGATAAATATCATCCTTAAAAAACAATTTCTCAATTAAAAATCCTTTTAGTATCAATATAAAACATTCATATGATTCAGTTTATCAAAGTTTAAGCCCAACAAAGTTAGCAAAGACAAGGAGGCTAGACATACATTCTTAAGACTGAATAGATCTTAGAGACATTCTCTAAGTCACTGGTTCTCAACTTTCCCAATGCTTTGCCCTTTTAATATAGTTCCCCATGTTGTGGTATGTAATAGGGCCACTTGCTGGTTCTTGGCTGCTTAGCCCTGAAATAATTACACAGAAACTGTATTATTAAATCACAAAATGAAAGTAAACACAGAAAACTTACTGACTGACTCAAGACTAAAAAACCATGTTCCTGGTGATCTTGGGGGATCCAGGATGAGCCCACAAATGTTATGACCAGATCATAGTGTTACAGACAAATCTGCCA
>LOJH01042099.1:0-14266 GCA_001685095.1 Ellobius talpinus | reverse complement strand
AAGAAAGAAAGAAAGAAAGAAAGAAAGAAAGAAAGAAAGAAAGAAAGAAAGAAAGAAAAGGCAGAAACTAAACAGTCCAGGCAACTGTTTTCACAGCTGCTAGGCATTGTTCTTAAATAGAGAAATGCAAGCAAGCTCAAGACTGGCTAGAGAAGTCACACACTGCAAGCAATGTGGCTGGACTTTTGAAATTGTGGTTTTTAAAATTATGTATATATATAAAACAAAGTTTACCACTTTAGCCATCCTTCAGTTTACGTTGGTATCCGTCCACTGTATTGTGCAATCGTCTCCAGGCTGCTTTTTGTCTTTTGAAAGTGAAACTCTGCACCCCTCACAGGGTCCATTTACCCCTTCTCCAGCCCCTAGTAACTCAATTCTGCTTTTGGACTCTGTGAGCTAGACTCTCAAGGTCCATCCATGTCACAGCATATATCAGGGTGTCCTTCACTTTTGAAGCTGAACAGTCCTCTGTCATCTTCGTCAGGGTTTTGATTGCTGCGCTGAAACAGCATGACAGAAAGCAACTTGGGGAGGAGTCAGAGTTTGCTTCGGCTTACAGTCCCGCATCAGAGCCCATCACCAGGGGAAGGAATTCAAGGCATGGCAGGAAGTTGGAGGCAGGAACTGAAGCAGAAGAGGCCATGGAGGAGCCCTGCTTACTGGCTTGATTCTGATGCCCTGGAGTCTACCAGTAAGAAAGGCATTAACAGGTGAGAGTGATCCTGCCCAGTTCTTCAAACACAGCAACTGACTTCCACGTCAAGGCCTTTGTTTAAATTCATTTCCCTCGGTTGTCTTCACTTTATCAATAGTCTCCCGCAGAAGAATGCACGTTGTATTCTATACAAATGTTACCTGCTTATTGCCCCCAACACCTCCACACCCAGAATTGTGCCTGTCATGTGGTGGTACTTACTAAATGTCTGTAGGATAAAAGCATTTTCTATTGTATCCAGCAAATGGAAGTCAGGGGCCATCGAGATAGCTCAGCAGGTAAAGGAACTTGACACTAATTCTGAAGAACTCAGTTCAATCCCAGGGATTCTCCAAGTTGTCCTCTGGCCTCTGCACAGAAGCTTTAGCTTGTGTGTTTTCAGCTACACCAAATAAATAAATAAATAAATAAATAAATAAATAAATAAAGTGAGAAATCTGTAAGTAAACAGGAAGTCCTGTCTACCAGTGAGGCAACTTTAAATGAAGGTGAATACAATAAAAAGTCTACACCCCTTTAAAAAGGGTTCGATCCACTTGTTATTAATAGGAAAGAGTTTCTTCAAAGGAGGGTTAAATCTTCCAAAGACAAACTGAAAAGCAATAAATGTGCTATAATTTTAATTTTACAGAGTACCAAAGATATTCAAAAGTGATGACTTCCCCCTCTGATCCCAGCATTCAGAAGGCAGAGGCAACGGCAGCACCTCGAGTTCAAGGCCAGCGTGGGGTATAGAGTAAGACTCTGCCTCCTGGGATGAATATGAGATAAATGTATTAATACAGTTGTTGGGACATTTATGACTGAACACAAGATTGCAGAGAGAGAAGAGAGACTCCAGGTTTCCTTTATGCATCATAGATAAAATGTTTTGCAATTGGCTTCAATTACTTTTGTAGTGGAAAAGGAAAACTATCTTGGCCAAAGGGTTTATGGGAATAATATCCTGGTGTTTGCTGTGTACTTTAAATTTATAAAGCCAAGAATGGATTGACAGAAGAATAGATGATTAGATAATTATATGGAAATGCAATAAAGTAATTGCAGCAAAATGTTCTTTGCGGACTCGAGGGTGGCCATGCTCATCTTCCTCATCTTCCAGCTTCCTGGTTATTGGAAACCGTCATGATAAAGGGGAGCATTAGAAACCTTGCTGTTTATTTGAGACACATTTCTCAAATGTTTATGATATTCTGACATATCCTCATCACTCATGTGGCCAGGTATAGCACAAGCCAGCCAGCCCCCAGCTTCCCTGGAATCTAGGAAGACAGACTCCAGGCTGTCTATACTTGGAATCCAGGCTTCCCTATATGGCCCCTCACAGAAGCCCATGTGGGATGAGGCCAGAATGTCATAGAATTGGTAATGGTTCAGGGTTCTAGCAAAATTCAAGTAGCACACGCCACACAGAGAGCTGTGGAGTCAAGAGAAGGTACTAAATTAAAATTAATTAATTAATTAATGGAACACTAAAGATGGCATTGAACCCCAAGAAGCAAGACCTCACTCAGGTGGGAAAGGTCAATATCCCTAGGGCTTGTCTCCATGGATGTCAATACCCACAATGCACCCAATAGCTCAGTGGAGCAGACAGCAGGATTAACAGTTGCTGCTCTTTTTCTATACTCCCAGTTTCTGCCCTTGGCACCTGAGAAACAAGAGAGGAAGAGTGGTCACATGGCTGTCTTTGGGGATCAGAAACCCTGGTCACAGATCAGGAGAGAAGCTACGGGTAAGATAGGACAAAATATGACAGGGGAACCGACTCTTGGCAAACCCAATATATCATCCAAACCAGTCCCACAGGAAGTGAAAGAAGTTATTAATGATTAAATTAGGTCTACAAATGGCCCAAGCCCAACTGTTGCCCCTTCCCCTACCTTTATTATCTATTTCAATTCCCTCGACTTGACCTGAAGACACTGAAGAGGCCTAGAGGGGCAAAGCGACTTGTTGAAGGTCTACAGCAGGATTAGAGCATAGGTAGATGGAGAAGTCTTTGGCTGCTGATCCCACAATTCCTCCTGGTTCTGTCTCTCTGGGGTTCACAAGCCTTCCTCACCTCTGGCCGAGACCTCACCTCACTCTTCAGAGGCTTAGTCAAGCCCCTCTCCCAGCTAGCTCCTGCAATGCCATCACGTGGTTTGGAGGGAAGTCCTTTCTGTCTCATATGAAGCATGTGCTCAGGTGCACCTCTCCTCCTAATTTTTCTTCCTCTTTTGGGGGCATGAGATGCCAGGCTAGATGGAGGGAAAGCTTCTACATGACCCTGAGGTTTCTTTGCTGTGTCATGACATGAACCAAAGCCTGGTAGAGGCTGAAATCCAGAGCAAAGCATCTGAGAAAGTTCTCACTCCCTCGGTCATCCTCACCAGCCTATCATGTCTCTGGGGGTGGCTTTTGAAACTCCCAGGAAATACCCCTTTGGGGAGCTAGTTCCTCATGCAGCTACTATTGTTTGAGTGTTGCTGAGGTGGAACACACTCTGTGCTAGGCAAATAATACATCCGAGCAAAGGAGAAAGGTGTGGTTACCCTCTTGTGAAAATTCTATTATGGGAGGGGTGGATGTCAGATAATAGACATATCAATTCACTTCAGAAAGAAAATGGGATGACCAGACAAACAACAATGATAGACAACATCTATTCTTGTCAGCCCTCCTGGCAGGAGTGAAGAGATTCTGGAAACACTCGTAACCTTCCCTTTGCCTATTGGACTACTCAAACAGTAGACCCTAAGGAACTGGAATTTCCCCCAGAAGTCTCACTGGAAAGGAAACATCTAGGGTCTTGGCACCAGCCAGAGCAGGAACTTTTCTCACACAGTTCTGACAATCTGTCAGACGCCCTTGTAAGAGATACTAGAACCAAGTACCAGCCTCTGCCAATGAAGGGCAGACCACGTCTTGACCAGAACTCCACAGTTAGGTGTACTTCTTTGGTCTCAGTTTTAAACCCTGAAGGTAGGCTTAGGGTTGTTGAATATTGTTTGGGTGGAAGCGTCACCCCAGCCCCTGGCATCCATATACCCAAAGAGTCTGGAATGTTCGAGTGGGGGCTCTACCTCAAACCCCTTTCCCTGGAGTTGCCTCAGTCCAGACTCTGCCCCTAGGAAAGCCTTCCATCGGTGGCTCCACCTCTGAAGACATTAAAAGCCCCCACCTTGTGGCCTCCTCGACATTACCTGGGGCCATTATTTGCTCAGAATAATCCTGGATTTATTGATTTGGGTTGATTGACTTATTACATCAGTGGCGGTAAATTCCAATTAACCATATTGACAGATATTAGATCTCCTCCTCCACTCCTCATTCTCCTTCTTTCTCCCGGTGTGGCTCTATCAACTAAACTTCCTTTGTTTTTCATTATCACGTATCTCTGTGATTGGTATACTGAGGTCTGGAGACAAAGCCTAGCTTGTTATGTCTGCCAGGGCCTAGGCTCTGACCTTAACCACATCAGTAGCACGGCCCTCTTCTCTCCACAACGACTATGTGACGAGGATACTGGTACCATCCTTATCTTACAGATGTATGTGGAAACTAAGGCTCAAAGAAGTTAGTCAACTGCCACGGCCAGTCAGCTGATATGTGTGCCATGGCCAGTCAGCTGATATGTGTGAGGGTCATATTTGGAACTGAGAAATTATACTTCAGAGCTGATGAGCATCACTAGCTGGACGGCAGAGTGACGTCAAGAAGGGCCTTTCTGAGAAGATAGCCAAGGGAATAATTATCTATGTAGAAAAGGGAACAGTGTGTGTAAATGTGTGAGGGAAGCAGGTGGGGATGGGAGAGCCTGCGTGGTTGTGATCTCCCAGAAGGCCTGGGAGGTTGGGCAGGGTTCTGCTTTATTCTTGGTACTTTTTACATTATTTCTTTTTTGCTTCTTTTGTTTTGATTTTAGAGACAGGGCTTCTTTGTGGCTTTGGAGCCTGTCCTGGAACTAACTCTTATAGACCAGGCTGGCCTTAAACTCACAGAGATCCACCTGCCTCTGCCTCCTGAGTGCTGGGACCACCACTGCCCAGCTTGGTACTTTTTACATTGTAAAGCTCCAACAAAGTCCTGTATTTTTTCATTTGAGTGTGCACCATTGAGCGGGTATTATGACTGGGAGCCTGGAAACAGCATATAGTATCTCCAGAAACTTATGAGTGGAGATCAGCCTAAACTGTGTCAAGGACTCTCTTGCTCTCTTTTCTCAGGAGTCCTGCTGAGGAGCAACTTGCCACTCTTGTCCCTGTGGCTGGGTCATTCTAACATATCACCCTGCATTCCCAGACTCTCCTAATTGGCTCTCTTCTCCCGCCTTGGGAAGTACCACTCCAGACGCCTCAACAGCTTTACTTCTAGGGAAATCTAATAAGCAAATGTTCTCTCATCCTCAGAGGTGATAAGAATGTGTTGGGACTGTAGCCAACCTTGTCTTCATGTCCCCTAAGAACTTCCAATAGCCTTTTCTTCCTGCACTCACAAGACTGCCTCCAGCTACCAGCCTGGCTTCCTCTGCCAAAGCTGAAGTCATTAGTTTATTAATGGCCTGTTCTCGGAGGAGTCTAGCCACAGTTGGAGCCTGGGGCCTTCGGTTAACAGGTGGAGGTTTGCAAAGGCCAAAAAAAAGCATTGTTCCAGCCAGTTAACTCGTTATCTGTGAAAATGATCCCTCTTCTTGGGAAATTGACTCAAGGAGAGGGGAGCAGTAGATCCAGTTCCCCAGAGCTGTCAAGTCCTCAGTGTGAGTCCCAAACCTGCCTCCCTTTCTGCGACAGCATTGTTCTCCTCCCTTGACCTTGGCTTCCGCCACCCAAACCTTCATAACTCAGAGCTCACCTCACTGTCTCACAGTGCCATACCATCCTCTCCTCATCAACCTGTCTCCTCACAGATACCCAAGCACAACTCAGACACCATCTGTCCAGGGAGCTTTCCATGACTGCCCACATCTCACTGAGTCCTGTTACACACCCCTTCTCTGAGTTTCCATAATCCCAATGAACAACATTCTTTGTATGTCAACATACAAATACAACACACCCACTTAAAGCCTCTAGCTCAACTAGGCACAGTCAGAAACACTACCCTGTGGGGGAAGAAACAGAATCATAATGCTGCCAAACTTGGGGTCAGGGTCCGTACCCTGAAAACACAAATTTGACCACCAGTCCTCAAAAAGCCACCTCAAAACATTTAAATTAATAGCAAAGAGCAGAAATGGGATCTTTGTTGAAGGTGGTTTGTGGTGGTTTGATTGAGAATGTGCCCCACAGGCTCGTATATTTGAAAACTTGGTCCCCAGCTGGCGGCACTGTTTGGGAAGGTTGTGGAAGCTTTAGGAGGTAGAGCTTTGCTGGAGGAAGTGTGACACTGGGAGCGGGTTCTGAATGTTTAGTCTCACTCCTTTTTCAATTCATTCTCTCTACTTCATGCTCACATTGTGAAGAGGCCATTTCCCTGCTCTCTGCTCCTGCACCTGGGCCCGCCACTTGTTGCTATATGCCTCTCCACCATAATGGACTCTGATCCTTCTGAAATGGTAAGCCAAGGAGTTGTAGGCCACCTTTTCCTCCTTAAATTGTCTTTGGCCATGGTGTTTTATCACAGTAAAAGAAAAGTAACTAATACATCAAAAAGAGGAACAAAGAGATCAAGTGTCTGTCTCCAGCACATATTTGGGGCCCCGAAATGAGACTACAGTTTAAATAGAGAACTAAGAATACATGCATCCAAACAAACCTAGTCGAAATGTGCTTTTGCCCATTTTGATCCATCATTGTGTGGACTCCAGTATCCCCAGAAGCAAGTCTGACAAGCTGTCAGCACTGTGTGGAAACTCTTTGTAGGCCACAAGTTGTCATCTGGCCCCCATCCCCACCCCTGTTGGCTGGCACCAGGTTCACAGGATTTTCCTTCTCTTGACAGGAGATTCCTGGGGAAATTCCTCTTTTGTTGGTGTCAACTTTTTTCAATAGTCATATTGAGAGACGCAGCATCTGTCTAAATCTCTTCATTTCTACCAGGGCAGTTTCAACAACAGTGTGCCCATGGCTCAGCACCAAGACCTGTAGGTGAGACATGAACCCAGGCAGTGGCTGCAGGAGATGAACCATCAGGATCCTGGCTATCTGTTGTGTTCCCCACAATTTAAAGTTTATCTCCCAAAGCTCTGTCTTGGCCACACATTCACATGGAATTTTCATAATGATGTGCAATATAGTGCTACATGATAGTCGTTGTCATGGTTTTCATTTTGAAAGAAGTGTCATTATTTATATCATATCACACTGACTCTACCCAGATGAGCTGAGCCTTCTCTTCATCTAACCAAGATCTCATCTTGCCCTCTACCTATTTTTTTTTCTTTTAAGATGTATTTTATTTTAAACTCTGTGTATGGGAGAGGGGCATGGGCAGGTACCTGCAGAGGTCAGAAGAGATCGCCTGATCTTCTGGAGCTGGAGTTCAAGCAATTGTGAGCTGCTCCATGAGAGTGCTGGGAATTGACCACGGTCCTCTGTAAGAGCAGTATGTGCTCCTAAGGGTTCAGTTGTCTGTCCAGCCCCCTGAAGAGTGCAAGAATAAGATTATAGAGATGTAGGTTCCAGAAATAGGTATGTAGAAACAAAGAAATATAAAGTTGGGAGAATGAGAGTAGACTGTCAGCGACTTTTTCAGCAGCTTTAAGATTAACTAGTAACAGTGGGTTACTCTGCTTTAAAACCCATAACTCATAACTTCAGCAAGTCTGAGGAGGCCCTCTGCAAACTGAGGTCAGCTTTTAGATAAGCCCCATACACTCATGACCAGCAACTGATGTGAGTTGAGTTAACTTTTAAATGACGGGATGTACCTGACTTTTTGGTTGTGCATTGTCCTATACCCTTCACTGCTACTGAAAACTGGCAGTATCAGGAGAGTGTAGAACTTTGGTAAACACCATCCGGAAGTGCCAGAAGGAAACAATAGGCTAAATACAAACACTAGTTTAACTGAAAATCTCTGTTAATGGAAATTATAAAAGGGGGGAGACAATTTGCTTCTGTGTTTTACAAAGAAATTTTAAAAATTCTTTTGTTCATGCCTAATGCTTGTATGCTTGTTGTTTCTTGCTATAAAAAGGGGAGCTTTTTGTGGTCCTTTGCCACAGTTATACAAGCCCATCTCTGGCTGTGGTCACAGCTATAGCTGATAAGCTTTTTATGCACCATGGAGATTCTTTATCTTTTTCCTGGAATAAAATTTGTTCCTGGTTTACAAGACTTGAGTGGTCTATCCCCCATCTTTGTGTAAACCCCCATGGACCCAACACCCCCACCCCACCACCTGTACTCTTTCATAAGAACAAAAACTATGTTGTTGGAGATTGTGTGCCCAGCATTTAAAAGAGGGGAAAGTTTAGAAAGCATGAACATCTCCCTCCCTCTAAGGTAGGTTAGAGGATAAATGTCTGTCAGTTGTGGGGTGGGGCTTCCAAGGAAGTAATTTGAAGAAGGTGTCCTCAGCTAACACCATTCTGTGTTTGTTCTTCTTTTCCTTACAACTTAGAATGCAAAATCTGGATCACTAGCAGCCATCTTATAAACAAGAAGCAAAATCACTGACTGAGCAGAGCAGAAGAAACCAGGCTTCCCAGGTACTTTACCGAGCTACCAGGCCAACCCAATTGTGAATTTCAAGGATTTTAGAATGGAAGATATTTTTAACATCTCTGTTACTCAAACTCCATTACTTGAAGCCCAATACCAATTTTTCACTCATTTGCTCTTCCATGTAGCTCTGAGTTCCTCCTGTGTATTCCAGCCCTCAAATGGTCTCTCTGCACAGATGTCCCTAACATAACATCTAGTCACCACATTTGGTATAGGAGGATCTTTTTTCTATGTGTTGCTTTCATTGGTCAAATAAAGAAACTGCCTTGGCCTTTTGATAGGGCAGAACTTAGATAGGTGGGAAAGACAGGACTGGATGCTAGGAGAAAGAAGGCAGTGTGGCAGATGCCATGGCTCTCCTCTCCGAGACAGACGCTGGTTAGACTCATGCTGGTAAGCCACNAATAAAGAAACTGCCTTGGCCTTTTGATAGGGCAGAACTTAGATAGGTGGGAAAGACAGGACTGGATGCTAGGAGAAAGAAGGCAGTGTGGCAGATGCCATGGCTCTCCTCTCCGAGACAGACGCTGGTTAGACTCATGCTGGTAAGCCACAGTCAAATGGCAATACACATTAACGGAGATGGGTTAAACTAATATGTGAGAGTTAGCCAAAAAGAGGCTAGAACTAATGGGACAGGCAGTGTTTAAATTAATACAATTTCCATGTGGTTATTTTGGGGGTTAAGCTAGCTGGATGGCAGGATGCAGCCCATCGCTCCCTTGTACAACATACATTCATGAAACAACCCTGACTTGTAGCCCTGACTCACTCACTCTCCACTCCCCTATGGATGAAGGAGGCAAAGTTAAGAAAGTAAGGACCTGCCCTTACTTTAGAGGTTTTAGCATCAAAGGCACAGAAGTGAGGGATGAAGGGTGTGGGTGGGTGGCCCCAATCTGTGGGGGACACTGGAAAGATCCAATGTAGCTAAACATTGAGATATCCACTTGGTTCTCTGTTTCGAGCAATAGTGGTTTCACCCTAAAGCCCGAGAAACGCAGGGTCAGAAGCCAATTAAACCTGAAGGGTGAAATCAGCAGACTCCTTGAGCCAGAGCTGGCTTAAAATTTAGATAAAGCAGCCAGTCTTGCAAGTATTGCAGTCTTAGACACTCTGGGAATTGCCTTACATATCCTCCATTTCTTCCCTGTATCTGCATTCGCTTCACAAGACCCCAAAGGCCCTGGAGGTGTAAGACTTCCTCCGCATTCCTAGGCTGTGGGATGAGTGCATTTGCAATTGGGGAGAATGGCCTCCTGGAATCTCAGTTTCCTCATCTGCACAGTAGAATTAGCACTATCAATCTCTGCCTTCCTGTGGGGGTGGAGACTGGCAAGAACATCAAGGACAAAGATGAATAAGAAAGTCATGTTGTAAACTATCACCCATGCCCAAGTCACATGCGCATTTGTTTTTCTCAGGCCTCTGCCTCCACAAAGTTCCTTCCAAATCCAAAGTTATGTATTACAGATATCTTTTCAACACTTGGTCATTAGTCACTAATAAAAGGTCTTCAGAAAAGGGCATTTTCTGAAATAGAAAAAGTGGTCAAAGGATGATGGCATTCTATAGAATACTGGTTGGTTGGATGGTTGGTTAGCTGGTTGACTGGTTGGTTGGTTGACAGGGTGATGGTTGGTTGGTTAGTTGGTTGACTGGTTGGATGATTAGATGGTTGATAGACTGGTTGGTTGGTTGGCTGGTTGACTGGTTGCATGGCTGGTTGACTGGTTGAATGGTTGGTAGACTGGTTTTGGTTCTTCTGAAGACAAAAGAAAAGTTGGAAAGAAAAGTTGAAAGAATGGAAGAGAACATGTGCAAGGATCATAAGTAAGCACTATTTTGGAAAAGGGGGAAGAAAGTTGATTTGTTTGTTTAGTTGGCTGTTTGTCTGGGTGGTTGTCTTTTTTGCTGGGTAGTTGGCTGGGTGGTTGTCTGGTAGGCTGTATGGCTGGCTGGTAAGCTGTATGGCTGGCTGCTAGGCTGGCTGGCTAGCTGGTTGTTAGACTGGTTGGTTGGTTGGCTGGTTGGCTGGTTGGCTGACTGGGTAGTTGGCTGGTTGGTTGGCTGGTTGGCTAATTGGTTGCCTGGCTGGCTGGTAGACTGGCTGGCTGGCTGTTTGGTAGACTGGTTGGTTGGTAGACTGGTTGGTTGGATGGTTGGTTAGCTGGTTGACTGGTTGGTTGGTTGACAGGGNTGGTTGACTGGTTGAATGGTTGGTAGACTGGTTTTGGTTCTTCTGAAGACAAAACTGCTCCAGCTATAAGGGTCTTCCTTAACCTAGATGTCAACTTAACTTGTAAACACAATGAATTTATTTAGTTCTCTTTTCTCTTTTATGGAAATTAGCTGGGGGCTGGAAGTAGATAGGACTCTTAATTTTTATTCTTTTCTAGGGTTCTTTGTTTTGTTTTTCCATATGTGTGTTTATATGTTAGTTAAGAGCTTTAAATTAAACTATGATTAAAGGTCTTGAAAATTGTTCCATTTTAAACCACCCTATTAGTCTGTTTTTCATTATCATAATGAAATGTCTAAGGCAAAATAACTTTTAAAGAAAAGAGGTTTGTTTAGGTCTCAGTTTTGGAGGCTGAAGGTCCAAGTAGCATGGCACAGACTCTGATGAAAGCCTTTTGACTGGTATAATAATGATACGGGGGAAAGAGAGATGTGGAAAGAAGCCAGACAGGAGAGGCCAATCTTGCTGCTTTTAACTACAGTAGCAAGATTTATCACCTTGAATACTTCAGAATCACCAATAACCTAACTGCCTCTCATTAGGTATCACCTATTAAAGCTTGTATCACCTTCCACATCAACACATTGGAGATCAAACTCCCAACACATGAATTCCTGAGGGACACACAAAAATCCTCATCCAACTCATAGCACCCACTATGCCCCTTATGAAACTATCATGAAATTAAGAAATTTGGAAATTTCTGCCCAATAACTAAACTCTGACTGTATTGTGGATGCTATTTTTAGGTAGTCACTTGGCAGCTGTCATTGAGCCTTGTTCCAGGCCTTTTGAAGATCAGGGAACCAGAGCTCAGGTGTGAGTACAGGACTGCCAAGTGCAGTGTGAATTCCCACCATTTGTCAATCAGAAGGGAAGCAATACTAACCTAATAACATGACATCACAGGAGGGAGCTGCCCATTAGCTAACTTACCCATTAGTAGCAGCCAGCTTTGCTGTTTAGCAGATGCCACCACCCATTCCTACCAACAGAAAGAAGAACCCAAAGAGAAGGGCAAAGAAGCTTTAATGGTAGGAAAAAAGAAAAATATTAATTTATTAGACATTAGGTTTAAAGGAGCTAAGGGGCAAACCTGTCAGGAAACTGAGCACTAAAATGTTCTGGCTGAGTTTGTTAGGCAGTTGTGCTGGCTAGTCTTCTGTCAACTTGTCACAGGCTAGAATCACCTGAGAGAAGGGGAACTTCAACTGAGAAAATACTGCCATAAAACAGGACTATAAGCAAACCTACATTTTCTTTTTTCCTTTCTTTTTCTTTTCTTTCTTTTTTTGCTTTGTTTTGCCTTTTTTTGAGGCAGAGTTCCTCTGTGTAACAGTTTTGGCTGTTCTGGAACTCACTATGTAGACCAGACTGGCCTCAAATTGACTGAGATCTTCCTGCTACTGCCTCCCAAGTGCTGGAATTAAAGGCGTGCATCACCACCGCTGGGCTAGGACATTTTCTTAATTAATGATTGATTGATGAGGGATGGCCCAGCACTGTTGTGGAATATTTTGATTGCACTCTGAGACTCCCAAGACTGCCTGATAAAGTTATACCGTTATTGAATGGGGATGGAGCCAGTGACTAGCTGATCAGAATTGGCCATAGAGAAGTCAGTGATTTGGATAGAGAAGAACACACAGGAAAGAAAGGATGAGGACTGGAGTTTGGGCTCTCTTGGTTCTGAAATGATGGAAGAGACATGTCTCCTGCAGCCAAAAAAAAGGGTCAGCTAGTTGCTACTTAGTCTCTCTCAGCTAGCAGGTTTTTACCCAAGTCTTTGACTCCTGTATCTTAGTGATAAATAGATCAATGAAGACTTAACTTAAACCTACATATCATGGCCATGGCAGAGCCAGGGATACAGGACAAGAAGACCCACCAGACTGCGGCCTGAGTGGCCAGTTTGTGAGGGGCTGTGGAGCAGTAGGCAATAATTAAAACATCAGTAGATCCATGTGCAGCCGATAAACTGACTCAACACATTATGAGTGGTGCCACCCCGGGGCTGGAGGTCCTGGGTTCTATAGGAAAACAGGCTGAGAAAGCCAGGGGGAGCAAGCCAGTAAGCAGCACTCCTCCAGGGCCTGTGCATCAGCTCCTGCCTCCAGGTTGCTGCCCTATTTGAGTTCCTCTCCTGACTTCTTTCAATAATGAAAAGTGCTGTGGAAGTGTAGGCTAAATAAACCCTTTCCCTCTCAACTTGATTTTGGTTTTGCTATTTTGTCACAGCAATAGTAACTAGGACCCCAGAGTTGTGATGTTTTCACAGCATTTGAATTTCTCTATGCACACCTTAATCCTGCTCTACTCTCTGCTAATCACAGACAGTAGTCCACCCGGATTCAGTTGCACCTTGTGCAGCTCTAGGTGGAAATTTATAAATTTTAAAGAAATTTCAGCATATTATTACACCTGTTCTACTGTTTATTGTCATAAATTATGTTATGGGTGTGTATATATAGGGAAAACAAGGTATGTGTAGTTTGCTGATACTTATGGTTTCCGATAAGGGTCTTGGAATTTATTCCCTGTGGACAGGAGGGAACCATTGTACCTGACTGCCTCTTATAATCAGGTTATCTCCTGAGCCCTAAAATGGGCCATGCCAGGGCTCCAGAACTTTGGTGCCTATCCTGGTGCCCTAAGGTGAGAGCTAAGCACTCAGTTACCAAAAGATGTCCTCAAGAAGAACGAAATACCTAAAGGAGAGAGGATGCAAAATAGACAGATAGACAGACAGACAGACAGACAGACAGACAGACAGACGGACGGACGGAGCTATCAAAAGGAAGACACATCTTCTCTGGATCCTGGAAATCTCTGAGCATCTCTTATAGTATGAAGTTGATCCTGCTGGTCTCAGAGTGAATATGTGGTCTGCAATATAGGAGACCTTGAATGAATTTTCTATTTTTCCTTCTCAGAAGACTTTCAGTACTTTTTAATGTTTTTTCTTTAAGAGTTCATACCCCCAATCCATGGCTTAGGAGGTCACAGATCCTATGTGGGAAATGACTACTGTTGCCTTGCTAAATAGACACATCCATCATCAAGCTGCCCTCTAAATACTTATGTTTATACCCTCAGATGAGTTCTGCCCTCAACCTTGGCCAGAGAATCTTCTCTCTGAAGTGGCCAGTAGTAAATATAGAAACCAGAAATGGCCAAAGTGCTGAGAGTGAGTGTCTAGTGAGTGCTCAGCCCTAAGTGGGAGCACTGAGGAGGAGGAGGAGGGGAGAATGGGGATAAGTGCTGTGACATGCTGTCGTCTGGACATCACATGGCCATTGCACTCCCGAATTCATAGCAGCTGTGGTCACCTGCACAGGATCGAGCCAACAGCATCAGTCAACATTTCGACAGGCAGCACTAATGGCACTCAGAGGTTTGCAGCAGCAGCAGTGGAGGATAAGGCAACAGAAGGGCATGGAAAGGAAGATATTATGGGTTCTTGGGAGTTTCCGGGGAGTGAGTTGGGAATAGATCTGATCAAAATAGATTGTTTACATATATGAAATTGCAAAAGAAAAAAATATTCTCTTTTTTTGATATAGGGTTTTACTATGTAGCTCTGGCTGTCCTGGAACTCACTATGTAGTGATGGAGGAGGGTCATCTGTCTATGTGTTACTTTCATTGGTTAATA
>LOJH01042098.1:3148-14266 GCA_001685095.1 Ellobius talpinus | reverse complement strand
CAAGTAGGCTTCATCCCAGAGATGCAGGGCTGGTTCAGCATAAGAAAATCTATCTATGTAACCCATCATATAAATAAACTGAAAGAAAAACATATGATCATTTCAGCAGATGTGGAAAAAGCATTTGACAAAATTCAGCTCCCCTTTATGATAAAGGTTTTGGAGAGGTTAGGGATACCAGGATCATACCTGAATATAATAAAAACAATATATAGCAAGCCAACAGAAAATATCAAATTA
Source organism: Ellobius talpinus (assembly GCA_001685095.1). Classification (NCBI taxonomy): domain Eukaryota; kingdom Metazoa; phylum Chordata; class Mammalia; order Rodentia; family Cricetidae; genus Ellobius; species Ellobius talpinus. Next base: position 14,026 of record LOJH01042098.1, on the reverse strand, counting down.
AATGGTTGCTTTCTTGATGGTGGCTCTGGATCTCACAGCTCCTCCCAGGAGGCAATTTCCCCACATGCAATGATTACTTTGAATGGGCCTGATAACCCTTTCTAAGCCAAATGCCAAGCACCACACACAAGGGTGCTGACCATGTGAGAAGTGATTTTAATAAAATTGGGAGGAAAAGGGAGTAGAGATGGAGAGAGGAGAAAGTAAGATTAGCAAGAAGATGAGAAGAGGAAAAGCAAGTCTCCCCTTTATTAATGAAATAAGTGAAGTGCCCAAACATGCATGACCAGAGTCAGAACCCTAGTGGGAATGCTGGTCCCATCTCTTATTGCTACTTCTCAGTGCACAATTAAAATTCTGCATCTTAATTCCTTCAGCTGTAAATTGTGCCCAGTACTGTTAGAATAAATAGGTGTCTTATCTAAATGTACGGCTACTATAAAATCAGTTTACTGACAGAAGTTCAATAAATAGTTATTATGTTTTCAACTTAAAGAAGTATCAGTTATAGATGATGCACAATGAATACAACTATCCCTATCATTATTAATATTCAGTTACTAAAATTAGGTTATGTTCTGAGTTAGAGTTAAAGATGCTACCATATTGCCCTTTTTCTGCTTTACCAAGTGATATCTGTTTTTTCCAGTGACTCTGGAAATTTGTTGACCAGAATAAGGGGAAGAATACTCTCATATGTCAATACCAAGAATATAAATTGAGACAACTATTATAAAGAATAGCACAAAAGTCACCCTGCCATACACACAAAAGGAGACAGAACTATCGATAACCCCACTATCCCTCTTCTGAATACAAAGCTGAAAGAAATGACATGAGCCCATCAAAGGGTGGGCATGTCCAGACTGTTTACAGAGCTATGTAGAATCCCAGATACATTGAATCAGCCTCGGTGGCCATAAATGGACTGCTAGAAAAAGCAGTGCATATCTATTCACCCACAAAGGAGGATGAAATCTACTCATTTGCCACTACTCGAATAACAGTGAGGGGATTGTGCTAACTAAGCCAGGAAGATACCAAAGGGGAAATCACCCATGTTCTTTCCTATCCATAAAAGCTAAAACAAATTGAGATCTGAAAACATAATAGTGACTATGTAACACTAGAAAGTTTATGGAATTAGGTAAACTTTGAGTTGGCCCAGGCTGTATACATGTATGGAACATCACATCTGCTCCATTAATGTATATAATCAATGCATGCTAATTAAAATGAGACCATTCACATTAGATTATTTCCCTAAATTCTAGAACTGTTGTCACATTACCCTCAGGTTCAAGCATATTCTACTCCACACTGAGGGTAGAGATTAAAAATATATAGAAATTTTCTACTATCACCCCTATGTAAATGAGAACCCCACCAAATGTTTATTCAGAGAAAATAGCAATTTCTACTGACCAACTTCATAGTTTAGAAATGGATCCATTGTGACATGCTTAAGCTTTCTAACTTCTCCTTGGCAAACTGATGTACACTAGGAACCCTGACAATTTAATTACAAGAGTCATGATAATAAAATAGATGTAAGAATGAGTAGTTGATGTGGGAGGTCCTTCTGTATATGTGGTCCTTTTATTGGTTGATAACTAAAACTGTTTGGCCAATGGCTTAGCAGAGTAAAGCCAGGCAGCAAATCCAAATGGAGATGTGATTGAGAGACTAGGTGCAGTCAGAGGGACACCATGTATCTGCTGAAGGAGAAAGACAGCATAACCTTACCGGTAAGCCACAGTCCTGTGGTGATAGACAGATTAATAAAAATGGATTAATTTAAGAAATAAGAGCTAAGTAGGAATATGCTAAAGCCATTGGCCAAACAGTGATGTGATTAATATAGTCTCTGTGTAATTATTTGGATCTGGGCAGTCAGAAAATGAAAGTACAGTCTCCATTTGCAAGTATTTATGGAATTTTGATGGGAATTTAGAAGAGGTAGAGACTATTTTGTAACTTGTGTTATGTGAGATTAGAAAAATGGTAAATTTGTACAAAGAACAAAACAGAGAAATTGATGGACACAGTTGGTATAAAGACATCAAAGTCTTAAGAAAGAATATGGCAATTAAAATTTCAAGGAATTCTTGGCCTGTACCCTGTTGCTTTGAAGGCCACAGAATAGAAACTCATAAAACTGGACATGCTTCTCTCATTAAATGTACTTTGTGTATTTCTAATAGTAATTCATAGAATTAGGATCATAAATAATATTGTTTTATATATACAAATACGATGGCTCTCTGTTCTCTTTGTTGCTCCTGCTGCACTCCACAGGTGCATAATTTTCGGGTTTTGTTGTTTTGAGCTACGACTTCTCATACCCTTGGGCAATGGAACATTCCTTAGACAGCACCTCTGTAGGGAGGATGTGTAGTGAGGAGATGGCCAGGTTCTCAGGGCATAGAAAGAGAGACAGAGCAGTGAACAGAAGGGGAAAACTGTGATGAGACCAAGAACGCTATATGAACATATGGAGACAAAATCTCACAACAGAGAATGGCTTTAAGTGAAAAGTAGATGCATTAAAAAATGGAAGAATCCAGGCTGTTCATTATTGTGAGCCTGAAAGGAAAATATTGGAGATATGAAAATATTATTTAAATGGGTATCTGATGGCATAGTCCACTATTGTATAGATTGACTCTGAAAATACAATGGTTTAGAGTTTTAAACACACATGCCTGCATTTTATTATCACCAAATGAGTACCACCAGTTGCAAGTCAAAATTAATGGTATTCTAATCCCCTTGAAGTTAGTTTTACATTATCCATATGCCACATACATTTTTTAAAATTGTATTTGTCTCATATCATTTGAATTCTGTCTATAATGCAATAATCAGAAGAGATTCACATCTTCATTTCCATAGAACTTATATCCTTTAAAGGGAATATTAATGTAACATGTCAGAAAGTAAATGTCTATTTAAATCTATCCATTAAATGATGTCTCTTGGTCCTCAGTTTGTACTTTTAAAGAGTCACCTGTAATATTTCAATATAATAGATGATATCAGATCCTAAATAGTGGAGTGTATCTAAAAGACTTGTCAACTTTTATATGTGTGTGTGTTTGCATGCGTGCGTGTGCATGTGTGTGTATACATTTCATTTATTAACTTTTAGATCCACGTACAAGAGATTCATTTTCTCAAATAAATATATTTTAAACATTCCTCTCCATCTTACACCCAATTTTGATGTCAAGTGATCAGGCAAGAGAGTAAGTAATTTTCCAAATTACAAACTCTTTATGAGAAAGTTCTGGAACTACCCTTTATGTCTCTCATTCCAGCAGTCTGTTCGACTTCTGAATCAAAGTAGGTCAGAATATTTTATTAATCATTAGCCCTCTGTGAAAGTGGTCAAGCATCTATCCATTGTGAAGTCAATTTACCATGAATTGTCAGCCAGTGAATAGCAGGTGGTCTCGCGGCTGTCTGATCATAGCCTACGGATATCAGAGCAAAAACAATGCTTCCTCTCCAAATGGGCATGCTAGCATCAAGGAACTGGCAACATTGAAGACTGCTTAGAAATGGGTCATCAAATGGGATAAAATACTGTGACACAAAGATTCTCCTTGTCTCCTGAAAGCATAACTATAGTGAAATTCAGCAACAAGTATCACAGGTATAACCAATACCTGAATCACACCTAGTAATTAGAAAAAGGAATGTCCCTGATGAGCTTAAAAAATAGATATAAACATTTTCTATATCTAAAAAAGAATGGGTACATAATATTTAATATCTAAAAAATGTTTTATTGTGTTTTTTCTTAGCAGTATGATCTATGAACTGAAGAGTTGTCTCAGTGCTAAAGACCAAACATTGCTTTGCAGAGAACCCAAGGTCAATTCCCAGAACCCTGTAATTCAGATCCATGGGATCTTATGCCCTCTTCTGGCCAGCACAAGCATTGCAATCATGTGCACATACCCACCAATGACATAAACATGGGCCTAATTCAAAACAAAATGTCTGAAAAAAATAGTATGATCTAGCCTATTAAGAAAAAATACCTTGGTATCGATAGTCTGTCACTAAAAGAATACAACAAAGTGCAAATGGTAAGAGCCAGGTCAAGTCGAGAAAGATCCAGAAGTCTGATAGACTTGCACTATCTGTTCTAGTTAAAATGGTCAGACACTGCTGCTAAGTGAAAGTGCAGCCAAACCGGAGAGCTGTGCTAAATACCATTCAGACCTTTGAATGTGCTTCCATGTCCAAGTCTCATTACTATCCCTCCGGTGTTTTCATAGATTAATATATGCATAAAGTAATAACACATCCATACACTTGAGGCATACATATATATGCACATGTATACGTTGTTTTCCTTAGAAAAATACAATCATTAGTGAAAACTATCAAAATGAGGCTGTTAATACAATGTGTAGGTCGATGCTCTGTCCTTGGGTTCTGCCTACTGAAGTATCTTTCACCACGTGTTCTTCTAGTTCCAGGAGATTCCTCTGAAGGACACCAGGATACCACCGAAACTGAACACAGAGCTGTTGACATTCAAACATGTGGCCTCTGATCTCTCTCTGGAGGACTGAAAATGGCTGGATTGTTACTGAAATCTGTATGAGGATGGGACACTAGAGAACTGTAGAAACATTGGCTCCTGGGTTTGCTCCCTGGACAGGAATAACTAAATGTGACTAAATGAAGGAATGCTGAAACAGATGACTTCCTTGATTGAAAAAAAGACTCCACAGCAGGATTCATCAGCCTCTGTGGAAAAGGCCCTGCCAGGTCTCACTTTCTGTAGGTCATGCCTGCTCTTATTTCTAGTCAAGGAAATATGTCCAGTGTGTAAAGAGGCACAGGCATAGCCATGTGATTGGTCGTGCTTTCTCTCCACTCACAAGACTTTTAAAAAAAGATTGCAGGAGAAAAAGGTTATTCTAAAAAAGTGAAAAAGATAGTTTATACAGGAAAAAACCTTACAAATATAAAGGATATAACAAAGCCATTAAATGTTTACAACTTGATCAAAACAGAGAATTCATACTAGATAGAAAATTGGCAAATGTGGAGTAAATAGAGAAGATTTTAAGGTCAAGTACCTTACTGAGCACAAATATGCATACACTGCAGGAAAGCACCACAGATACAAATGTGGGGATGTATGTAGTAGTGCTAGAATAAAAACAGAAGATTTGTTGGGCAGTGGTGGTGCACGCCTTTAATCCCTGCACTTGGGAGGCAGAAGCAAGTGGATCTCTGTGAGTTCTTGGCCTGCCTGGTCTACAGAGTGAGTTCCAGGACAGCCAGGGATACACAGAGAAATCCAGTCTTGGAAAAACAAAATGACAATAAAGAAAACAAAGCAAATAAAAACAGAAATATTGCCAAACCAAAAACTCAGAGAATTCATACTCAAGAGTCCCTAAAAGAACTGTGACAAATCTCCCAACTATTCTTCCCACATTAGTAAACACCAAGATACATATATAGTTCATAATCCCTATAAATGTGATGAGCATGGTAAAGACATTACCAGCTTGTCAATTCTAAACCAACAGAAATACGGAGAGAAATATTATAAATGCAGAGATTACAGAAAAATAATAAAAATGCAATGATTACTGTTAAGTCCATGGATAATTATTCAGTACTCACACCACAGAATTCACAGTGGCCAGAAACTGGGTCAAATAAAAATGTGTAGCAAATGTTTAACAGTTCTTCACACCCCAGTCAGCAACACCCCAGAGTGCATGTGGGGAGGAGAATTACAAATGCAAAGAATGTAAGAAAAAAATTAGCTTCACTTTACATTTTTATCAACATCAGAGGACTCATACTGGAAAGAAATGCTACAAAGCAAAAGAATGTGAAAAACATTTAGTAATTTCTAAAAAACAAAAACAACATGAAAACACAGAAAATGTATTCAGAAAGGCCTTCAAATTAAGGGAGAAACCTTCATCAAATGCACAAATCTTTGGTACCAATGAATTCACACTGCATATAAGTTCTGGAGGTGAAAAGGAAGGAGAGGGCTCTTAGCAGCTCTTTCCCCATATAGAGCATCAGATAGGTCACAGTGGTGAGAAACCACAGGGTTCAAAGAATGACAGGAGCATTATTGAGATTTTCATACTTATTCAATATGAGTAATGTCATACTTGGTAGTAATACTACGTATTGTGCGTGGAATTCACCCTGAAATATTTTCATCAAATGTGTACATCTGAGAAACTCCAGCTACTCACACCAGACCCGTTAACAACTGAAAGTGCATAAGGGAGCTCCAGCCAAGAAATGTGGTGTGTGTGTGTGTGTGTGTGNGAGAGAGAGAGAGAGAGAGAGAGAGAGAGGTGGACAAATTTGCTGCACATGGGAAACAAGATCCATCACCACGGATGTTAGAAAGGTGCGGATAACCCACCTGAAAAGGATACATATCTGTTCTAAATTCAAATGTCATAAATAACCACCTTGTTAAAGCTTTAGAAAGCACAGCGCTTAGATCACTATATCAGAACAAAGATTGCAAAGCGATCTGCCTGCCTCTGCCTCCTGAGTGCTGGGGTTAAAGGCCTGTACCACCACCACCCGGCTAGTCTCTATTGTTTTTAAAAGGGCCTTAGTATAGACTGTGAAACACTGCATTGAATGTCATGTGCTTTAGTAAGTAAAAGTGAATTTCTATCCTGAAGTACAACAATCCACCATGGAATGGTCTCAGAATGGAATTCTATGTAAAACAAAGAAACAAGAAAAGAGAACAGACAGGAACTGGGGAAGAGAGAGCATGATCTGAATATATGGTATGACAAAATCATTTTAAATCAATAAATGTGTATCACAATATGTAAATATCAATAATTTACAGATGCACATAGATGTCTGTATATAAAACCTATTGACCAATATAGTATATATACTATTAAATGAAAAACATCTTCACTGTAGCTCCAATATTAGCTCTTCTTCCCCACATTTCTTATAATCTATCATGGTGATACAGCTGGCAGCAGTGTCTGACACACCAGCACCCCTTCCTCCTGAGAGCAGTGTCTGACACACCAGCACCCCTTCCTCCTGAGAGCAGTGTCTGACACACCAGCACCCCTTCCTCCTGGCAGCGGTGTCTGACACACCATCACCCCTTCCTCCTGGCAGCGGTGTCTGACACACCAGCACCCCTTCCTCTTGGCAGTGGTGTCTGACACACCAGCACACATTTCTCCTGGTATTTCCTAACACAAGATCCATCCCCCTTTTCTTTCTCTTCCTTTTTAAATGTTCTCAAAGGTATTGCTTTAAACATGTGAGTAAGTTTTAAGGTTAAGAGGCTTTTTGTAAGTCAGAAACTCAACTGTCCTCTTTATCAACTGAAGAGATAGAAATCCTGAAGCTTCAGAAAGCTTCCAGGGTGACTTCTCATTCAAAAATTCACTACTTTTAGGAATGTGTCCTGTGTTCACCTCAGTAGTAAACTAAAGATATCAGAAGAGCTACCAAGCCCATTCCATAAGATACAATGCCTTACTCAGCTTTGCTTGGGTTGGTGGAGGTGGCTTGGTCCTGTCTCAACTGAATGTGCCAGGGTTTGTGGACTCCCATTGGGAGGCCTCACCCTTTCTGAAAAGTGTGGGGGGGATTGGGGGAGGTGAGAAAGTGACATGGAAGGGGGAAGGGAAAAGAAGGGGAATTGTTTTGACATGAAAATCAATATATAAATAAATATGTGTGTGTGTGGAAATAATATATTCATTGTGTGGACTCGACTATTCATAAGGTTTGGATAGGGAATTGGGCCTCCTGTCCATCCCACTGAACCTTTTAGAGCAGGAGATGTGATTAGCAGTGGCAGTGAATTCTTGCAATGGGAAAGAATGCAGGGTACCACAAATTTATCTTGGACTTTACAAGTGGAATCCTGGTCAGCTCAGCTGCATGTTACCTGTGTGATCATGAACAAGCCACTGACAGTCATGAGGTACAGATGTTTGAGGATCAGACTCAAGCCCTAACTATTGGTCATCTTCTACCAGCAGCTGAGCAGTTACTGATGGAGTAGGAATTGACTATCCCTGTTGACCCTTCTCCCCAACACCAAGCAAGATCACAGAGAAGCTGCAGACTGCCAGAAGACAATCTATGATGAAGAGTTCTGATGCAGATGGAGTTAGTCAAGTTTCGTTTTAAATATTCATTCCTTGAGTCAACTCAGAAAGAAAAGGAAGCCCAGATTAAATATCATCAGCCAGAGGTAGCCAGTAACCATCTGACCAGTCACGGATTCAGCTTCATGGATGACAGTCATAGGGATTCACTTTCAGATGTTTAATTCCATGTTGAACAAGCATGAGGACAATGGGTACAAATGTGTTATCGGTAATCATGGTAATACACTCTAATATTAATGATATGCCCATTTTACACATGAACTCAACACCTAAGTGGCTCTTCTTCGGGGCACATTTGACTCTCTGGGATATAATCAGCACACTCGACACCATCAACAGCAGAGTGCTCAAGGACTCAAAGTGAGGATCTGAATACATTTGCATAAGATTATTTCATGGACGTCGTGCCATTTAATTTAATACGAAAAAGTCTGTCAGGCTGGTTGGATAGCAGTCAAGGTACAGGAAGTGAAACTGCCACTAATTCCTTGTGGCGAGTGGTGTAAAAGAGAGCCAATCAACCGCCCACACTCACCAGCCCTGCATCACTTGTTCTGAATACCTTAGTTGTGTATCATTTGCAGAGAAGACATCTAATGATATACAGCAGTTGTGTCTCACAAATTGATTCTTGGATTAAAAGTCACTCCTGGAAGAAAAGGTATAATTTGTAAAATCTTAGTCCCATAATTATCCTAAACTATTTTGTATTTTTTATTTTTGTTTGTGAGCCTTTCTCTGCCATGACAATGTATGCCTCTTTTATTTTCTGCCTTGAAAAATTATAAGAAGGAAAATATTTGTTCAATGTTTGATAGGATTTGGGTTCAGCATAAAAGAAGTGAGATTTACTTTCTGGGCACACTGCAAGGACATGGCATAGCACTGTAGGGAAAAAGGCTACTGGAACACATAACTTAACAAGGTAGCCACACTCATTCAGTTTTGCCCCATAACAAAGAATTAGGTCATCTGACAGTGGAGAATAAATCCATTTTTTAAAGAATGTTCTAAGTGAAGAAAGAAGGAGGCTACTGCATATTGTGTTTGTGGAATTCAGAAATAGTCCTATAGTGGAGACAGAGACGGACTCTTCTCCTTAAGGATCCCCTTTTGCCAGAGGTACTTCTTGGAAGTGGGAGTCTCCAGGGAAACAGGTTGAAGGGATTGGATAGTCTTTTTTGTTGTTGTTGCGCTGTGGGGCATACATTCTACAACAGTCAGAAAAATCGATGTGGAGCTTTGTGATTGCTAAACTAGTGTTTAGAGCTTCGGAATAGAACTTTCCTCGATGCTTATCAATTAGACAGAGTTAATAAAATTACCTAACAGGTACCAAGTATCCAGAGCTCTGTTCGTTAGAGAGATGAAATGACAACAACGAACAGGCTGGTGCGGCCTGAGCGGAAAGCTTGGTGTGCTTCAGGGCTGTAGCAGCTGCGTCAATCCAGTCTGCTACATATCCAGGTCACCTGGTGCAAGGCTAAGCCCCGAGCATTTTGACTACAGCCTCCATCTCCCTGCCTCCGTTCTTCCTGTCATTTTCTCGGTGGAATGTTTAGTTACACATAAAATGTGTCCTTTCATTCAACAGCCACTTACAGTTGGGAAATTGATTCCTTTCTGTTTAAAAGCATTCCCTGTTTCTGCATTAAAAAACTACTTTATGGGAACCTGCCTTGTGACTCTAATTTCACGAGTATCGTTCAGGGAAGCAACCTCCTTATGTTTTATGAGTGAATCAAGGCATCAAGAAAGATTGAAAATAATAGCCAAATATGTATGCTTGCCATGCTGAGCCTCCAGGAGCCTTGTCGTATCATTGCTTTCTGTCAACACAATGTACCCTTAGGCGTTATATTTCACTTTTATAAACTGAGTAGGGAAAGAATCCTGAAATATTTGTGCCAGGAAAACAATCTCATTCTCCAACTTAATTAAGAATTTGTCTGACAATAAATCTATTTAAGATGGAAGACTGGGACAACTGGGCCTCATCATGGTGGGCTTTTGGCAAAAAGTTAGTGAGACCTTCTTCAATTCTCGGTGAGTCTAATCATAATGAGCAACTAAAATGTAATATAAACAGGACACTGATATTTTACTCATTCTTCTTGGGAACCTCAGCATCCAAGGGACAGGCATCTACTGCCGGGTCATTCCTTTATTCTCTTATGATGGCAAGTTGGCATTGTTTTTATTAAGTGTTTTTGTTGTTGTTATTGTTGTTGCTCTTTCTTCGGAATATTAACACCAAAATATGCTATTTTTTCACTGTGTCAAATTAAGTTATACAACATGATCTTCTGATTTAAAACACAAAGTTAAATAATACTCATCACAGTCCAGTCAAGGAGACCATCTTATCACAGAGCTCTGTGCTTCAGGGTAGGTATGCATGTCTGCATGAGTCTCTTAGCAAAATTGTATTACATGCAATATATACTTATATATATTTAACCATGGCCACTTATGTGACATATTAGTTCTCTAAATGTGTTCCCTCAAGGTCACTTAAAATTTGAAGTATTTTATTTTTTTTATCCTCACCTACACCAATTCATTTCTGGGGAGCACGATTATAATTTTTTGTTTCCATGTATCTGTATTTTTATTTTTATGGATGAAATATGTATTAAAATGTCTTATAGGAGCTGGAGAGATGGCTCAGAGGTTAAGAGCATTGCCTGCTCTTCCAAAG
>LOJH01042097.1:0-14267 GCA_001685095.1 Ellobius talpinus | reverse complement strand
TTCGGGGTATAAGCTAGCCATGTGGGAGCTGGGCGGGATGAAAAGCAGGCCTGCGCTCCCTTATCACTATAACAAACCACTAATCCAACATTCTTTAGAGAATCTCCAAATACTTGCAAACTATTTCAAATAACCATTGATCAAGAACAAAAAGGGAAAGTATTTTGAATTGAATGAAAATGAAAATACAGGGTAGGACTGAAGAGATTGCTCAGTGGTTAAGAGGCTACTATTCCAGAGGACCTGGTTCAATTCCCAGCACCCACATGGCAGCTCGCAACTGTCTGTAACTCCAGTTCAGAGAATCTGGCACCCTCACACAGACAAAGCACCAATGCACATTAAATAAAAATAAATACATCTTCTAAAAACATAGTAATATTAAAAGAAAGAAAATACAGGCTAGATATATTTGCCCAATGCTGTATGTAATCCTAGCCCTTGGGTGGTTGTGGTAGAAATATTGTGAGTTCAAGACAAGCTCTGACTACATAATGAGACCCTATAAAAAAAGGGGAAAAATAAATATGAAAAAAGAAGGGGATATAAGAAAGAGAAGGAAGAAGAATGTGGAGGAAAAATGGAAGAAGAGCAAAACCAATTAGAATATGTGGAATACTGGTAAACCTATACTTTAGGGCTAAATTCATAGGACTAACCCACTACACAATTTACAAACATTAAAAGTGTAAAAAAAGAATGACTACCAACAACTTGAGCCTACTAAATTGGGCAATTATGAAGATAAGCAGAAGAATACCACATTAAAACTTTTAGTTTTATCTATCATATTTTATTTTATATATAGGAGTATTTTATCTGTAAATATGTATGTGCAACAAATATGTGCTCGGTGTATGCAGTTTTCAAAAAAGGAAGTCAGATCTCCTGGAATCAGAGTTACAGACAGAGTGATAGATAGTTTTGGGCCACCATGTGGGTGTTGGCAGGTCCTAGGCAAGACCAATCAAAGCTCTTAACCACTGAGCAAAACTCTCCAGTCCCAGCAGAATAATATATATTTTTAAAATTAAATTTGAAATTTAAAATTCAACTTAAGACAGGACAAGGGAGATAGTTCAATTAATAAGATATTTGTGACTTAAGATTGAGGATCTAAATAAAATCCCTAGAACATACTTTTTGAAAAAAAATAATCTGGGAGTAGAAGCACGCACTTGCAATCTCAGCACTGGGGTGGCTCACTGGCCAGGCTGCCTAGGCTAATTATTGTGGTCCAGGGCAATGAAAGAATGAAAGAGCTTATTTAAAAAATAAGAGCTCCTGAGAAACAACACACCCAGGGTTGTATTCTGGCTTCCAAATGCACGCACACATATGGACATGCATCAATACCCACAAATACATGCATATGGACATGCTCTTCATGTGCACACAAATATACACACAGCCCACACATACATAAAACTCATTCATAGAAGAAACCTGAAGGTCCACATGGCTGAGTTACTTGATTATAAAACCAAAAGAGAAAACATCACCATCACACCAATTATATTTTAATAAGGGGGAATACTTTTAAGCCCATTCCATTAGGTTAACATTATCGTAATACCAAAACATGACAGATGATCTATGAAAAAAAGCTGTAAATGAATACCCTATAATGGACAGACACTACCTGCAGAATTACTTAACCAATACAAATCTATATAAAAGGATAACAAACACATCAAAAAACATTACATCCCTGGAATATAAGATTGACAGGACCCCTGCAATACATGATTCCATTTCCATAAAATCAGCTACATTCACCAAAAGGAAAATTTTTAAAAATATACACAGGAAAATCATTCTAGAGAATGTATACAGTAAATGCATTGAGAATAAACCATATTAAAAAGTAGAGAAAATTACAGGTATTTTTTCCATGGTAGTCTCACTATAATTCCTATAAACCACAACAACGACAAGAACCCCAAGATATCAAGAGAGGTGCAATAGAGACACTTATATCCTGGGGGTAACTAAGCAATGTCCAACTGGACTAAAGGCCCTTTCAATAGGAGTTAATCATACGTGGAGTACTATAAATCTAGCCCACAACCCATGGCTGGTGAGGCCATGGAACCTACAGGAGATTTTACTACAGTCATTCTTCAAACCAATATAATTTCAAGTTTCATATAAATATTTATCTGAAACCCACAGATAAATGTAGCTCTCTCACATCATCAAAGAAACTTCTTTTTAGAGCAGACAGAGATCATTACAGAAAGATATAACTGGTCAAACAGAGAGCAATTGATGGCGAGGTATCCAGCACTAAGCCCTATGCCTAAGGCTCAGAGAATATCACAGAAGACAAGGCAGAAAATAATGTAAGAATCAGGGGATCGGGATGCCTATTATGAAACTGTACACATTAGTATCAACAATACCATATTGTTGATACTAATGTGTACAATATTACAGGCCTATACAAGGCCTGAGGAACTACAGTACCAATTGGTATGCCAAATTTCTCCTATATGAAAAGCTACAGGTAAAATTAATGGCTGCTTAAAGAAGGGGAATCAGTTCCTCTCAGTTCAGGGATGAGACCCTTGATAGAATCCCAAGAGGCGAGCCATAAGCACATATTCATAAAAAACACTCAATGAACCCAGCTGGCTGTATTTAAAATTTATAAATATGATGGAGAGGGCATAGGAGGAACTGGAAGGAGTAAAGAGGGGAGGGAAACGATATAAATGAAGTATTCATATGAAATTTTCTAGCCCTCAAACTACTAGAAGGTGCTATGCAAGTTTCCAAAGGAAAGAAACAGGCCATGAATCTGAAGGAGAAAGGAGAAGGGTATATGGGACAGTTTGGAGGAAGGAAAGGACAGGTGAAATGTAATTACAATCTCAAAAATAAACAACAACAAAAAACATGTTTTAATCAACCTGTTACATGATCCAGCTATTCTATAACTGTGACCTTACTAGAAACAAGGAATATATTTACACAAAGACAGCAACACAAAATTTCAGTCACCTGTATTTATAAAATCAAAACACTGGAAATAGTGAGTCATCATTAATTAAAATGAAAGTACAAATTCAACATACTCACATGCTAGAACACTATTTAAGAAAAAAAGAAATGAACTGTCAATCTGTGGAACAACATAGATGGACTTCAACATAATCGTGCTGTGAAATAAGCCAAGAAAAAGAAAACCAGAGTACAAACTGGGTAAATCCATTTATAGGAAATTCTAGAAAATGTAAGTTAATCTACAATGACAAGAGATCAATAGTTTCCTGGAGGTTAGGCAGATGGGAGAAATCACAAAAGGGCAGGAAGAAACCTTTAAACTGTGGTGATGGTTTCATGATTTAGATGTGTATAAAGTTATCAAACAGTACTCTTTGATACATAAATTTCATTTCATACAGAGGATATCTCCATAAAATATCCAATTTCATTATAATATATTCATTATATATTATAATGTGTTCATTATAATATATTCATTCTATTTGAGAGATGGAGGTTGCTTTTGGTTTGGGGACAGGTTTCATTATGCAACTCCTGGATCTTGTGCAGTTCAGTCTATACTTGATCATTCACAATCCTTTTGCATCCATCTCCCAAGGTCTATACCACTGTATCTGGCTTTATTCTACATGTTATATTAATGTAATTTAACACATTTCTCTACATGTTATATTACACCTTTATTCTACATGTTATATTAATGTAATTTAACACCTTTCTCTGTGCCCAGCACTAAATAAGCAATGTAGTCCTTGACATTTGACATTTAACCCAGTGAAATACTACCTCTGTTTTACTGATGAAAGGAAATGTATCAGAAGCCAAGGGAGCTAAATAGACTAAATAGGACTTAAAAATAACTAAGTACTCTGTCAGTAACACACATCAAGTCAAGATTCAAGCCTAGGTATGTTTGACTTCAAAGCCTTTATCAAAAGTCTTATCACAAAGCTATAATATACTAGTATTTTAATCTTGAAGGAATAATCTCCAGCAGGAAAATGCAAGAAGGTATTCAGTGTGTGTGATTAATACAGGATCATAAACTAAGGCATTCGCCTGGACTGTCATGGCTGGGCTTATAAAAGGGAAGAAGGGGGATGCAGAGGAGAACAGTGGTGATTAGGAAGCAGAGGAAAAGGAGATGGACATGGGAAGCAATGATGAAGAGTTCTGGTAACACTATGACACTGGTTTTGAAGAGAAGGAAGAGGCCGTAACCAAAGAATACAGGCTGCCCTTACATCTTCTCTTCTAGCAGAATCTCTACACAACACTACAATTACCAAAATGTTTGTTCATAAGGGTACAGTTGTTCTGAATAGGATGACTACCCTTATAAAAGACACCAGTGAACTCTTTCCATCTCAGAAATACAAACATGTTGGTACTCAACTCCAAAGCCTGCAGAACTATAGAAATGAATTGTTATTTAAGTCGCCCAACCTACAAAAATCTGTTTTAATGGTTTAGACACATTAAGATGGTCCTCCAGAAGGAACACAGCCCTGATGACCCATTTTAGAATTCTTAATCTCTAAAACAAGTGTGTTGTTCAAAGGAGAAACTATGTCAGGTTCTACAGAAAATGTGGCTATTCGTCGAACATAGCAGCTAATGCATCATGAAGGTAAGCCTAAAGAATCTTAAAGCACAAATTTGGGCACCGGAGGAAATATTAAAATATATGCTAGGAATCTGTTCCTGTGAGTTTTTATGAAGACATCAAAAACCAGGACCTTTGGTAGTTCTTATGGTAGTTCTGCAATGAGATAGGAATGTCTGAAACCTCACAGTGGGTGTAGAAATTATTTCTTTCCTTTTTTCTTTTTGGTTTCTAAATGACTGTTTTAAATGGTGATAATCTTGCATTTTACACTTCATAATGATGGTTTTTAAACAGCAAAAACATCCAGTTCCATCAATTCTACATAAGAACTACTAAAACAGCCTCTTTCAACCCAAATCACATGAAGAGGAAATAAATTTACCTCAATGAACCCTACCAGATGAATGAACAAGCACATGTTTAGATATAATAATGTCCCCGGTTTTCAAGGCAAAGAAGTTTTTTGTTTGTTTGTTTGTTTTTGTTTGTTTGTTTTTTACCTCAGGCTTCAAAGAACCTAGGCAGTTACCTATAAAATAATCTTTTTAAATTAACTTACTTTTAACAAATGACACATAAATCTTGACTTACTTAACTAGAATTCTATTTTATTTGTGAATATGATTATTAAAAGTTTTCTATAAAAGACCTTAATGATTTCATTAAAATTAGTGTTTACTAACATATGAAATGTCTTAAATAAGGTTAACTGGCATTGGCTCTCCTGGAATGTCTTACAATGTCATTTCCAAGTTTCCTTTTTAGTTCTTCGAATTATTTATCCCCACTGTATGAATTTCTTTTGCTTTAATTTTGGAAAATTTAAAAACAAAATTTATTGAGTGCCAATAACCAGGCACTGTAGGAGCCCTGCAAGGGCCATCGGGACACTGCAGCATCAGATAGAGCTCAGTAGGTGCGGTGCAGGGACGGTGAGGTATCACGAAGTGTGGAGACTTCATAGCACTACTGTTGGGCTCTGGAACCCTAGAATCCTAGTCTTACTCCTACAGTGGGAAAAAGGAGACCCTCAAACTTGCCATTTAACTCTAAAGTAAATGAAGCTGCACTACAATACAGAGTGTTTACATGAATAACTCAAAATACTTGATTCTCAAAAAATACTTGTAATTTTTTAAAAAAATGTAATTTTTTGCAAAGTTCAAGAGTTCACTCAATACAAAGCAAATGGGGCTGTATGTGTCAACGGCTGGCGACTTCAGGTTAGGGTTGGTGAGGGGTCACTGGACCACTGCTTTAACCTTGAATTTTCAAAACAGAAACAGAAAAACTGCTTGAGGCACAGCTATTTACATAAATTTTAGGTCACCAGGTATCCCTGATTTTAGATTGAAAAGATGGCCTGTCTCATAGTTTAAAAGCCTTTCCCCATAATTAGGTATTCAACAAAGACTGGGTACAAACTAAAGAAAGAAACCAGAACCAGCATCGAGGGCACACAACACCCGCCGTTGCGTCACCATTGGTGATGCAGTTTCGCAGCAAAAGTGTTTCTATTGGTCCAATACAAAACCCAGCTTATCTACGTATCCCCTCCTTTTCTGATGACAAGAGCTGCCATTAAAAGAAAAATCTATTATAGCTTTGAGGCAGAAAACATACTTTTTCAGTTGAATGCCTTAAAGTAGTCTGATACAATTTTCTCATGGATTATTAAAATGGACTACATTTTAGAAATAAAAGTACATGGTGATGATTCCTGTTTAAAATCTAATGTAAATGACAAGGCGATTAATCAGAATTCTGGCCAAACAGTTTAGATTTAGCTAAATAATATTAAGATGTGGAGAAAACAAAACTTCATTTGAGATGAGAGTCAGAACCACAAAAACCTATATAATCACTTGAGCTTAAACAATCCCCCTGCTTCACAGCTCTGGCCACACACCCAGCTGGCTCCCAGAATCTTCTATTAATAAAAAAAATCACAGAAATCAGTAAGCTAGAAATCACCCACTCCCCGTTTTTGGAAACATGTATGTATGGTTATAAGCAAAAATGAAGATAGCATATTTTAAACCCCCTGAGACAACACAAAGGCACCACCCCACAGTTACAGCAGGAATGAGATTATTTACAAGGAAAACTTAAGAATAAAACCAAATGTCCATTCCAAAAACCGTACAAGGTAAAACCATGTCTTTGTGATTGGTTGCTGCTATAAACTTATTCATGTCAAGAAAATTATCATGCTTAAAATTCTCAAAAGAATTTTGGCACAAATCAAATCCCCTTTGGATCAAGTACCTGGTTTCACTGATTAGTTGGGGAGGCTGATTGGACATTGGCCTCTTTCCCAATCATCTGAGTCCCCTCCGTCCATAGAATCTTCCCCAGCCTCCAGCCACCCTCACTCTCTCTCCTCATACTGACTCTAGAACACGGAATGTGTCATCCTCTCTTGTAACTGTATTCTACACAATTCATGCAGCTTCTCTGTTATGGACTTAAAAGTCATCACCCCAAAGAGGACCCCAAATGAGACAAAGGAAGCAGATGAGGGTAACCCTTTGTGTATCCTTATTCTTCTGAGGACTCCTGACAGCAGCTAGTGTTCTAAGGTCTCCAGGGCTTCATGCCTCAGATGCTCATCCAAACACTGGACAGCAAAGGGGTCAACATCTATGTCAAACTTATTGGCGAAGAAGTGGTGTTTGTGAAGTATCCAGCTCAAGTCACCAGCTCCGAAAATGCACAGGGAGCACACATGGACACAGGAGCATCTTTGGAAACATCGCCTTCAAAGTACTGTCATTTGACAAACCTAGCGACAGCAATTCATGTCGGACAAGTCATACTTATGGCTTGAGGGGAGAGAACCAGAGACTTCAGGGATCCTTTGGATGGTGGCCCAGAGGTACTCATCCGGGCTATATGTGTCCTGTGCCCACTCCATGAGATTTGGATATTCTCATTTTCTAGCACATAGCCTACATATTCTCTACTGACTACAAGGTAGGCACTGCCTGAAAAAAGAGGAGTTGTGAGTGGGGGTTCTGCTTTGGCCACCCGAGTGTTTGTCAGCTTCCCATCAACAATGGTGTGTCATTTTTTCCACCTTTCTTCCTTTTTTTGGAAGCATCTTCTCAGTTTCCAAGTTGTTTTCGCCCAAGAATGACTTGAATTTCCTGACAATTTCCAGGTTGTTTTTAAAAAGGACATCCATACTGCAAAGGTTGATCAAGTACATCCAGTTTTCACTCATGCTGTACAGGTCCTTCATACAGATGAGGTCAGCCTGAACCCAACTCCAGGACACATAAGCGACGTTCTCTAACTGGCTGGCCACAAAGACATTCTAAAAGCAAGATGCAATGCCCATCACCGCGGCTAAAAAGGACTCCTCTGCTTTTCTGTTCACGCGAATGCAATAGAAATTCTGAGGCATATAGATGGCCCTCAGGAGCCTGTCAAGCATTTCAGTCTTGTGATGAACCACTATGGAATATGCAGTTGGAAAGCCTACCTCCTCTTTACTAAGGGGCTCTACAATATATTTGTGCATTTGTGAAAGAGGCACAATCACGGGTCATGTTTATATAGTCATACAGTGTCCACCACAGGCACTTCGTGAATTTCTCTGTTAGTAACTCAAGCTTCACCTTCTGGATTTCACCTGGGTCACTCTGTAAAACGTTGGTGCAATTAATAGTGCTCTTAGCACAAGTGTCTGATGCTAATAAATTCAGGCTTCTGATGAATTCTTAGGACAGATAAGGTGACTAAAGAGAGGAGGAGAACCACGAAGTAGTATTTTGCAGAATGAGATAAAAGTCTCCTCCGAAACATGTTTCTCAGCATTTCAAATGACAGTCAGAGACTTCCCTTTGAGATGGGGAAATTTTCTAGACCTTGGCTGCCAATGGTATTTCCTCCAGCTTCCCTCTGCTGTGGCCATATGAGTCGCCAGTTTATCAGTAGGACAAGATATCACTCGACAGGACAGTGCATTTAGAATCACAGGAAGTCTGGACTCGTCAGGACCTGATTCCTGGTGACACCCTGCACTTGTTCAGAGCTACTCTGCTACCAAGTTTCTGAGTGCACCAGGCATCCAGCAACGATGACATGTCCCAGTAGGTTTTCAAACAGTCTGGAGCCTGTGCCTCCTAGGTGCACGAAGCTCCACTGATAAATCTCGCAAAGCAGATCCTGGTGCACTCAGTCTGCGGTGCTCCAAACCTCGAGGCCGGTGCCACACCCTCTGCAGAAATGATTTCTAATGTTACCAAGTCATAATAAGCCATAAAAGGTATGTGTAAAGCAAAACATTGTTGTCTTATTTGATTTTATTTTAAAATGTTCATATATACTAGATGCCCAGAAAGAGAGACATATATTATATTAAAACAATTCTCAACTCTAGTTTCCTTCTAGCTATACTATGTTTAAACTTTGAAGCACACATGATATTCTTCCATTCATACAATGGACATTTAACAAGTGTTTAAAATATTCCATATTCTAGAAAATATTCCAACAAACCTTTTCTTGGGAATAGGCGAGTGGAGTAGAGTCTCAGCATATAGCCAAGGTTGTAATCCATGCAGGCAGAAATGGAACTAGAGAGGGAGCTGAGAGTTCTACGTCCGAGTCAGCAGAAAAAAGTGAAACACTGTGCATCTGAAATCACAAAGCCCACCCCCCAGTGACACACTTCCTCCAACAAAATCACATCTACTCCAAAAGGCCACACCTCCTAATAGTGTCACTTCCAATGTCCTATGGGGGCCACTTTCATTCAAACCACAACAGCAGGTAAGTAGATAAATAGACAGACAGATAGAACAATGACATATATTTATGTATATATGGTATATGGTATGAGGGATTAATGTATTTCTAGGAGTCAAAAGAATATAAAATAATATATAGTCAGAGAAATGCCATTCCCTGTCAGCTCTTACTCATCTCCATCCCCTGCTCTTTCTAGAACACTCTTACTACAGGCAGACAACAGCATTAGTCTGAGGTTCATCCCTCCTGTATTTCACGTATACAGAGAAACAGCTAACAGCCAGCACTGAAGGACAAGAGATGAGGAACTCTTTCAGTTTCCACAAGGGTCTCAGCTGTAAGGGTATGTTCACTCTGAGCCAACTTTCCAATACAAGATCGTTCTTCTTATTAGAAATGTTGGATTATTTTAGATACACTCATAAGACAGTAATTACAGAATAAAAGTACAAAGCATATATTACAAAGACCTAAATTTTGTTCCATAATAATAATCAGGACTAAGTACTTAGAATACTGTGTTAATTTCTCACTAATCATGTATAAATATGTTTACATTTTTTGTATACATACATACATACACACACACCAGGCAAGACACATATAAAATAGGTTGAAATAAAAGGAATATAAGTAATTTAAAAAATGTTATTGTTACTATATTTAATAAGGATAAATATAAAGGAACTATACAAAAATACATATGTACGGTTCTTGAGATTATCTATTCTAGCCCAGACTGGCTTCAGACTCAGTGATTCTACAGCCACGGCCTCTGTACTAGTACTCTATGACACTTTCATGTATTCTGATCTAAGAATAAGAAGACACACAGAAAAAGGAACATCTTTATCTGAGAAAGTCGAAGAACTTACAAAAATAGAAAGGACCCCTTCTCCTAATTCCTAACCTTGGTGAGTAAAGGAAGGGTAAGTCCTGAGGAAGGAGACAGAGCATGAAGAGTGGACTCGGGTGTCACCGGGTTCTATGGAAATGTCTACACACAGCCAGCAGCAGTACACAATTACGGAAGAATGTTGATTAGCACAGAAATAGGAATGAAACTTTCAGGGTAAATTGTGTGCTAAAGCAGGAGGAAAACGTAGATAAGAATAGGGTGTGATTTGTAGAAAATCTCAAAGCAGTAGAGGACCATTTTGACATCAATTTTTAGGAATGTTCATTTTCTTTGTGAAGAACAAAGAAAAATCTAATCTTTGATTATGTGAACTTCATAATTTTTTCCATTGCAAATATGCAACCAATATCAACATTTGAGATGGGGATAATTAAATGGTAAAGAACTGTTCTTGGTTCAACACAAAGGAGAAAACATTATTCCAAAACAATTAACTTACAATACTGGCAAGGGATGGAGACTAGAAGCAATTGTTTTTAGAATGATCCCTTGTTATTCTTACAGAAAGCCTGAACTGAGAACACTAGATTAGAGGCCCAATCACAGTATACACTGAGAAGAGAAGCATAAGAAACTTCATCATCTCTCCTAGTTATATTTCTAACTGCATCATAAATTTCTTAAATTTTATAGAATACTCCTTATTTTTTTAAATGAAATTTTCCAAATTATCATCCATTCCCTTATCATGGAACATAACTATATGCAACAACATTCTAAGCAAGAGGCAACAGAAGACCCAGGAAAGGAAAGAAGGAGATGCATCCAGACCACAAGACCACACTCCTCTAGAACTGCATTAACTGAAAGTTATCTGAAGGAGTCTAGTCTATCTTTTCTGTTATACCCTTAATAAAGAGAAAAAGCTGGCACATAAGTGTCATCCCAACATCAGCTCCCTATTTAGTCTATTTTAAAATTTCGATTAGCAGTTTATCAAAAAGGATAGGAAGAAACAAGGAGGAAAGAGAGAAGACTGCAATGAATGACGAATAAAAATGTGATGTATTGAAAGTCTGTCTCACTCACAATTGGAAAATGGAGCCAGTATAGCAGAATTTTGAGTACAGAAGCTTTCACAGTCGTGAGCAAAACCCTTACCTCTCTACATTGGCTGTTCATCTATAAAATTATGGAAGGTATGAATTAGTTGGCTTCTACCATGATTACAGTCTAAAAATCTAGATATGTGACTATACTAGATATTTTCAAGGAATGTTCAAAATATGTCAACTTAATATCATATTTTTAAAAAAGAATCTCTTAAGAATCCATAGACAATGTTATGGAAAAATTAAAACTTTAAAAATACATAGTTTCTGAACATATATTTTGTGGGAAAGAGTCATAATTTATGTAATATTTTTTCTGTGATACAAAAGTGTAATTATCAGCTATGTACAGATAGAGAAATATAGGGAAACCTCAAACAATAGGGAATGCCTATGCTTTCTCTCATGTATTTTTCTCAATAACAGTAATAAGCCCACAAAAAGGTTACAAAATATTTGTAAAATAATATATATTTTTCACCTAAATTCCCCACCTTGCTCATACTTTACCACATTTCTGCAAATGGGCAACCCTCTCTCCCTCTCATTATATCTGCTGAATTTTACCACAGAAATGTCTCCCTCCCATCCCCTTCTATCCTCCCCCTCTGTTTCCCTGGATCTTCTGAGAACTAGTTTCAGGTATCATGAGACTCCAATGTAGTGTTAATGCAGTATGGATTTATAATTGTTTATTCTGTTAGGATTAACAAGGCCTAGTCAAGGATCACCTTCCTATGTAAGATATGTACATTGGTAGGGGTCATTTACTAAAAATCCATTTTAATTTTAAAACAGCATTTGAATATTAGACAATGAGTGTTACAGGAAAAGAACAGGTCTTAAAAATTATAGAATGAAGCTGGAATTTAGGAGGTTAGGTTATTGTGACCAGCTACCATCAGACCTTCTCTATTTATGAGATGAAGAAATGGCTTTCTTTCTTCTTTTTGGCTTTTTTTCCCCTTTTTATACTTTTCCCTTTTTATACTTTTTGTTTTGACAGTTATGACTGCCCTGGAACTCACTATGTAGACCAAGCTGGCTCGAACTCACAGAGATCATCCTGTATCTGCCTCCCAAAGTGGTGGGATTAAAGGCATGCACCACCATGCTTGTCTTAAAAGTGACCTTTGTAGTATGAGATGCCTGTAGCAGCAACTGATGTCAACTAGGATGGTATCCTTTAATACTCACTCTACATAGTGGATCAAATACAGGACATTAGTATCTTGACATTAAAAATATCAAAACATTTTAAGTTTTGGCTTGGTTTATACATAAAAGTAAGTTTGGAAATAGGCTAAATGAGCAAAAGTAAAAATAAGTCAATAAAAGGTACATATAGAGAGTAGAAAAAAATTCTCAACAGAAGACAAAAACGAAATACCAATAACTAATACTGAGAAGTTGCAAGACTTTCCTGAGAGTGGACTCTGATCAGAGAGCCAGGCTTCAAACCAACTACTTAAATTTTCAGACTTCTGATCTTGGTCAAATGACAGTGCTTAACATTCGCGAAAGAGAGTCAGTGGGTATTATCTCTTGCATCAGTCTCTTTTCACAGATACTATTTGCAAAGTACTTCTCACAGTGCCTATCGAAAACTCAGACGCTCAGTAAATATCAGCTATTATTCCCACATTATCATCACCAATTTAAACATGTGTAGTTATATATGAAGAGCTGGATATTTTTATAATTGCTGAATTAATTTGTAGAAAAACAAACCTAGAGATGCAAAAGGCCTCACTTATTCAAGAACTTGCTTTACAGCAGACCCTCTACATTTGCAGTATTTGTTAGCACTTCCGTTAAATTTCAGTGCTAAGTAGTGTATCACCTCCTTACTCCTGATCCAACTGGGATATAAATGGACGTGGAATTAAGATCTTGTTATTTTATAAGACATTCATCATAAGTATAGGATCCAGGAAGAAAAATATAGGCATCATGCAGAGCAGTGTGTTTTCCATAAAATCGCTTACCTTTCCCTAGAGAGAGACCAAAAAAATTTTCAAAAAGAAAAATATATTATAACCCAAAATATTTCCTTATTTTTGTGATTTTTTTCGAAGACAGAAATTATACTTGGCCTTTGTAATTATCTGCTTATTATTTCTCTTTTCTCTACTACAAAGTTCTCTGAAGGTAAAAGGCCTATCTGTCTTCTTCACATTGACTTCTATGAGGCCATACTGTGCACAGCTGGTATTAAATAAATATGAAAAGAAAAATTGCTATAAAATGTAAAAGAAACAAAACATGAAAAATTCCAGTAGCAGTTGCCTTGAAGGTCTGTAGCAGCCGTGGAACAAGGTAGCCCAGCACAGACTGAAGGCTGAGCTGTACTGCTCTGGGGTTCTGGACCAATCACTACCTACACTGGGTTGGTTAAAACAGACTAGACTTTTCACAATTCCTTGAATTATTTAATCTGCACTCAACTCTTTGGAATATTTTTGAGAAAAAAATTACAGTAACCATTATAAAGGGATTTAAAAAATTCCAAAGACTATCAAGTTACAACATGAAACTGAATCACAACAGTTCTTACTCAAATTACTCAAAAGTCAACTTTATAGAAAAAGAATTATTCACAGGGCTAGAAAGATGGCTCAGTGGTTAAGAGGACACTGACTGCTCTTCCAGAAGACCCAGATTCAATTCCCAGCACCCACATGGCAGCTAACAAATGTCTGTAGCTCCAAGATCTGACACACTTACACAGACATGCATACAGACAAAATACCAATGCAAATAAAATAAATTATTAAAAAACAATTATTCACAAACAGAAACCAAAATTTGAGTCTGTCATTTTATCTATAATTTATTTTAAATATTCTAAAACTATATCACCGGATGGGGCCAGTTGAGGCTCCCTCTCCTCAGCTGCTCAAGGAAAAAGCTGGGG
>LOJH01042096.1:0-13879 GCA_001685095.1 Ellobius talpinus | reverse complement strand
CAGCATAACATCAAGCAGTCCAGGCAAGAGCAGTTTCTTGCCCAAATGGCTAATGAACTCCATAGGGAGCCTCTTCTATGACCATCATCCTTTTGAAATAGATTGGTGCTACGAAGAGTTTCATTGTGATGAAAAGTCCTAAGTTCTTAAAACATTTTAAATGCCATATTCTGTAGGTCATTGAAAGGTTTGAAGATTATCTATCTAATTGAAATATATCTCTATATATCTAGAAAACCTAACATGAGTATAAGCTTGACTATTATAGACGGCTAGTTATTAACCTGTATTTCTTAATTATGCATTACATTTTTAAGTAGCTGCACAAACACAATACCTTAATCAAGAGCAGAAATATACAAAGAACAAAGTTGACTTTAAATTTGTATCAATAAACCAAGATGCATAGCCCCTTTAAATATAAACAAAAATTTATAAACAATCATTTAGGGAATTTGGGCATAGTTTTTTTTAAACTGCTTTTTGGTTTTTGTTGTGCAAAATAGTTTGGGGTTTACAAAGACCTTTTGTGAGGTCTTTGTCCATCAAACAACATTAATCTGGAAGGAATCCACAGATTTTCATTCTCTGTGAAAACAAAAGAAGAATCTCTTTTTTAAAGCAACATATCCTTAGACCCAAATTTTGAAGTCAAGATACCTTTAAAATGTATCTTAGCAGCTTGTACAATGAAATGTCTCTATGTACTTTATTTTTTTACAATCAAAAAGTTTAAAGAAAACATAATAATATATATAATCTAGACTATATATATTTTATCTTTATGTAGCTTATTTTTTAAGTCCTTTAATCCATGACTGTACTCTTTTTAAAGACTTTGTTTTCTTTTTTAAACCATTTTTTATAACTCTATTTTTTCTTCCAAGCCTACATATATTTATCTAATACTGTGACCCATTTAGAGGTCTTTTTTTATCTGAATTTGTCTTTATTGTGCATCTGTAATCATTTTTTGACCAGGGACACTTTTAAAATGGTAAGAAGCTTGGTTGCAGCAGCTCTGGATGCTGCTCTCTCAACCTCTCTCCACCTTTTAACATGGTGGAGGTGCCATTACCACCAGCTCTGGGACCACCAGGTAGGAGCTGCACTTGCCATTTTAACTCTGAGAAGGAGCATACAACACATAAACCCTTTTTTATCTGAGTGAAAGCTAAATCTGTCACGTAGCACAGTGCGGGACCTGGAAATATCTCTGTGTATGGTGGCAGGAATTCACCGTGCTGTCCTGCCTGTGTACTCCTAGTAGCCCTGATCCCACACCCTGCCTAGGCTGGGGTGCTGAGCCACAGCCATGATCTCAACTTCTTTCCTCCCGACCCCAAGTGGTCACAAACTCAGGGCCCAAAGTGGGTGGCAGACATCAGCCCCAAACATTTTAGACCACATTGGTGTGCCATTTTGTAGGTGGAGACTGCTTATTCAACACATATACAGAAGGACTTCCCACCATGCTGCTATGAACATAGTTTAGCCAACGTCCTTGTGGTAAGAGTATGCATCCTCTGGCTTTATGCCTAACAGTGGTATTGCTGGGTCTTGAGGTAGATTGATTCCCAGAAACAGCCATACTGATTTTCAAAGCAGCTGTATGAGATTGCACTCCCACCAGCAATAGTGGAGTGTTCCCCTTACTCCACATCCTCTCCAGCATAAGCTGTCTTTAGTGTTTTTGATCTTAACCATTCTGACAGGTGTGAGATGGTATGTCAGAGTTGTTTTGATTTGCATTTCCCTGATGGTTAAGGATGTTGAGCAACTCGTTAAGTGCCTTTCGGTCATTTGAGATTCCTCTGTTGAGAATTCTATGTTTAGATGTGTACCCCATTTTAAATTGGATTATTTGTTTTTTGATGTCTAGTTTCTTGATTTCTTTGTATACTTTGGAGATCAGCTCTCTGTCAGATTCCTGACTCAGTAGCTACAATTTTCCTATCTTCAAGTCCACATTGCTCTTGACAATTTTGTGTGTGTGTGTGTGTGTGTGTGTGCAATTTTCAACTCCAGAACATTTTCCTCTTAACACTATACATTTCTTTACTGCTATTAACAGTTTGTTCTTTTTCACTTCCCTGGATTTGCCCATGTCTTCACTTCTCTGAGTATCTTTAAGACAGTCATTTTAATTTTGTTGTCTAGTGAGTCTGCCACTTAGCTTTCTTCAGGGATAACTTCTGTCCATTTGCTTCCCTTCTCTTAATCTGTCCAATTTTTTTCTATGAACAGAATATACTTTGTTGTTCTTTTGTATTTCTTGGTTTTATTGCTGTTATTGAAAACCACATGTGTGAAATTAGTAGGGCTCTTGGGGATCAGCTTGAGCTCTGGTCTTGTTGTTTTGCTCTGAGATTACATATATTTCTGAATATGCATAATGATTTTCTAAATTCTTTCATATAACCAGTTTCTTGTATACACACACACACATACATACACACACACATGGTAGAGGGCAGAATTCAAAAATAGTAATCTTATCTATCACTTGTGAAGTTGAATCAGGATTCCAAGTTCAAGCCCATCCCTAGATACATACCAAGATCTTTTCTCAAAAAAGTGTGTGTGTGTGTGTGTTTGTATGTCTAGTAAAATAATTGTTTTTGCTATTATTCATTTTAATACTCTGGTATTTATAAAACTTGATGACTATTAAAAATGAAAACACCAAAATCAGAAGTCAATAGTTCTTTAAAAGATACCTTTGTGGGGTGGTGGTGATGCACACCTTTAATCCCAACATTCAGGAGGCAGATGCAGGCAGATCTCTGTGAGTTTGAGGCCAGCCTGGTCTACAAAAGCTAGTTCCAGGACAGCTGAGACTGTTGACATAGAAGCCCTGTGTAGAAAGAACAAAAAAAAATACACTTGTGAAGAGAAGCAGTGACTTGTTGCACAAATAGCTGTCCTGATGTTCTACTGCCAGACTACTGTGTCCCTGGTATTGACTCAAAACTCAGAATCCTCCCAGAAGTAGTGTTCTTCAGTGGGATAAAAAGAAAACAGCAAGCATTACGACTTTTCAGATGTTGTTAGTGGAAAACCTTAGTCATACACACTATTTATTGGCTGATTCATCAATTTGTAGTCTTTATACTGCCACATTAACAAGATGGAATGAAAACATTGATTTAGTATACATATTCCAAAATCATTTGGAGAAACTGCTGCTACATCACATTGTGTTAGTCATGAATATCACACACAAAAATAAATTATGCAATCGTATACATGGTGTATGTCCATTTGCTTGGATAAGTTTTACTTTGGAACCTTCCCATGTTGAGAATACCAAATATACCTATCATATTGATTGTATTAACTTAACCAGGGTGTCATCCAGTTTGGTTGTCATTTTTCATACTCCTGAGTCTGACTGAGCCTTGTGGCTTCTGCTACCACCCAGAACCAGGAGAAGATGGCATTGTATAGCTACAGTACAAGAAAAGATGAAGACTCACAATTTGAGATCTCTTTTCGATCTAATACACATTACTGTGGCATTATGATGGGGAAATCAACAAATGAAGCCCAATGTCACCATTGGCTCCTTCTCCTCTTCATCTCCGACTTCCAGCTAAGTCTCCATACCTAGTGCATCTCCTGCCTTATCCTCTGCAGCCCCTCATTTTCTCCCACCCCTGCTGCCCATCTTGATTGAAGGCCCCCATGACTCTTCATCTGACTTTCTGTACTGATTTTCTCACTGATTACACTCCCTTCAGGACCACTGTACTCTCTTGGTCTCAAGGTGTTTATCTTATAACCAAAGTCTTTGCAAAGTTTCTGGAATTGAGTTTGAGAGCACCGAGGACATGCCCAGACCTCCCGTCTATCCATTTCCTGCCTTCATGCTTGGTCGTCAGACTTAGGCCCCTAAGCACAGAGTCTCTCTTGCTAGCAGGTTTTTGTAGAGAAGTCTCTCCTTTTGGAACTGTCCTTTTCTCAGGCTTCCTTACCTAGTTAGTGACTGGCACTCATGGGCTGAAACCTGGATTGGTGGCTCTTAGGCAGACAGGCCTGGGTGTGAATGCCACCTTGATCATTTGCTTGGCTTCCTAGAACTTAATGTTCCTATTCATTAGTAGGAGAAAATAATAGCAATCATATGTGATTGTTAGGAACTAAAATAGTAACACAAAGGGTCTTGTAGTTTAAAGTACAACACTATGAGACCTTGAACATACAGAGAGGAAAACGCCATGCTGTATCATGTCCTACCCCAAAGGCCTTGCTTTACCTTAATTACCTTGATAAAAAGCTTTAACTCTAAATTCCATCTTAAATGTGAGCAAACTCAGGTACTAGTTTAGGATTTCAACACATGAATTCAAAGGGACACATCAGCTCAACACAATACTCCTCAACTCTGGTTCCTACTGGGCTCCAACCCATCCATTCTAACCCATCCATTCTTTCTCCAAAATGGACTTGGACAATCAGCAACCACCACTCATGGCTACT
Organism: Ellobius talpinus; assembly: GCA_001685095.1. Classification (NCBI taxonomy): domain Eukaryota; kingdom Metazoa; phylum Chordata; class Mammalia; order Rodentia; family Cricetidae; genus Ellobius; species Ellobius talpinus. The sequence goes on along the minus strand of LOJH01042096.1, from coordinate 9,397 downwards.
GGTCTCTGAAGCCTTTGGCTGCTTAGGTTCTTTCAAGCCTGGCCCACCAGTCATTAAGTAAATCCTCTCTAAAGTTCCATGGCCTCTCTGGGTGGGTTCACTCTCCTGCCTGGACGCCGTACCATGCCTTTCCTGTTCTACTCCAACACTTAGTGGTACAGCTGACTTCTTCTCTATGTCCCTTGTGGTGCTAAAAGCTCTTTAGAAGTAAAAACCATGATGCTTACCTTTGTATCTTTGTATCTGCTGTATGTAGGTAATCAATATTTGTGGACCAATTTCCCCGCTGACTAAGGCGCTGCTCTTCATGTTAGCCTGGCACTCTTGCCCTCTCTGACAAAACTGCAGAGCTGAGTTTAGAGTTGGCAGACTCCACGGTGTGTCAGACAAGGACCCGTTAATTGCAATAAAACTAGAAGAGAGTGGGTTTCCAAGGAGGGGCCGGTGATGGAGTGAAAATTTAGGACAACAAACATTTCTATTTCTCCTTACTTTGTGTGGCCTGAAAAAAATGTCACTTCACACTTCATTAGCCGGCTGGTTTAGACTAGAATATGACAATCGGTGAAGGCCTTCTAGCTCTACAATTTGATTTCTGTTCAAGACTGCAAAGGCGAATTTGCTGATTTAGCCTATTGTTCCTAATCAGGTCCTAAAGCCGGGTTTTCCTCCATAAATGTAGGATAAAAGGTTTCTCTTCCAAAGGTTGAGCACTACCAACTTGAGCCTGTATAATAAGTTGGCTTTGCTGCCTAAATTTGTGGCCTCTGAAGTCCGAAGGATTTTCTTAGCGATGTACCTCTGAGAGCCTCATGAAAGGCAAGGCAAATGGGTGAGGATGGGAACCCACAAAATCAGCTTTGACTTCCAAAGCAAGAGCACATTCTATACAGCCCTTACTCTTTCAGGTATGATGCCTGCTTCCTTAGTTCCCCTTTGGAAAATATCGTTTATTCATGAAGATCTCCAGAACACAGCATGAAGATGTGCCAATCTTACATCTCTAACCGTCGGTCACCGAAGTTGTTGAACTTGAAACCCATATGGGAGTGTATGCTTGAAAATTTCCTGCATAGAAAAAATAAACGGGGTCATGGAGGCAGTTTTAAAGCTTGTCAAACTCAAGATATATCAGACTGTATAGAGATTAATTGTGTACATGTCCTTTCTGTAGACTTCTCACTGGATGTCTACTAAACATGGGAGACATTTTGTTTTCATTTTTGTGTCTCCAGATTTGGACACAAAGCCCAGAACATGGCAGGTTCTTGCTAAATATTGGTTGAATGAATATAAAAGACTCTCAGTGCTTGAGATGGGCACCGTGCCTGGGGTATTTGACACCAAGTCATTGAGTGAGCTGTGGGCAGCAGGCAGCAAAAGAATTTCAGTAAATATGATTAATTGAGGCTTTTATGCGCTAACCCATCACACTGTGGCCCTCTGAAAGGCTTTAGGAGGGTGTTAGTCTTCTTTAAACTGTCCTTTTAAGCACCATAATCTCCATTTGACATCATCAGGCTCCCAGGCTCTCTCATACTGATTCTGTGAGGGTTTCTAAAGAAAACACTCACAAGGGAGCAGACACGAAGGTTGGCTTACTGTGACAGAGATCAAAATACACTTCTCTCCATCAACAAATACTGATTCCAACTTTCCCTAGCAGCCAGTACTTCCTTTACAGAAAGCAGAAGAGTTCTTGGCACGAGTCCCAGGCCAGTGCTGCCTGCGCTGTGCAGTGATTGAAGGCCGTCATTCTCTCCCCACATGTTACAGGTGAGATTTTCGTAAATGGAAAGGAAAGTGCTAAAATGATAGTTTTGTTTCTCCTTTAGAGGTAATCCCCATTTAACCAAAACATACCAAAGATTTAAGGGAACTAGCTGTCCTGTATTGCTAAGGACCAAAGTAGTTCCTGGTACATTGGGTTTTCAGTTTGAAAATAAGGAAAAATGTTTGACAAACCAAAACAAATAAGTAACCTCACATGACAGGCACCCTATACCAAATCAAAGAACCAAATTATTTCTTCTTTGCCCCTGATAAACCAAACATCAAGAAATGTTATTAAGTTTAAGATAATAGAGGGCAATCTTGCAAACAAAACCACTTTTATGTACACATAAATATCCATGTATAACACATATTTTATATATGTCTTTAAAGGAATACAAAAAGAATGGTAAGGGATTATTACTCTACTTAGCAGAACTACTACATTTAATAACTGATTAGATTGTTAGAGGAGGCTGTTAGTTAGTTCCCAGCTGCTTGGCCCCGAAATAATCTCACAGAAACTGTATTAATCAAATCACTGCTTGGCCCATTAGCTCTAGCTTCTTATTGGGTAACTCTTACATATTAATTTAACCCATTTCTATTAATCTGTGTAATCAGCATGTGGCAGTGGCTTACCGGGTAAAGTTTTGTCTGGCTCCAGCAAGGGCTATATGGCTTCTCTCTGACTTCGCCCTCTTTTCTCCCAGCATTCAGCTTAGTTTTTCCTGCCTAGCTCTGTTCCCCTATAGCTCTGCTATAGTCGCAAAGCAGTTCTTATTTATCAATGGTATTCAAGCATACAGAGGGAAATCCCACATCACTAGATGGCAGATGTCCTGTTTAAAATGCTAGCTCTGTCCACTACTTCATTAAGCATTTGCTTCTGTTGCTCTACGGTGCTCAGATACACAACTGCAAACTTTGAAATCAGCACCACTACTGGCCCTCAAGTGCCAGAGTTGCTATCAATGAAGAGAAAAACTAAACTTTCTTTTGTAGCAAGAAGCAATGGCCTGCCATGGTATGAAGAAAATACCGAGAGCCTGCGACTATTCGCTTAGCAGTTAAACACTGCAAAACTACAAGAGTTCATTTCCCGTTATGCTTATTTGTAAAAGCATTGTGATGGGGAAGGTGGCCGCATACCACCTAAGTTAAGTGCCAGTCATCATCCTGCCACCCCCTCTCTACCTGCATCCCTACCTGCATCTTTCCCTGTCTTGGACTACCCTTCAACCCCTTGAGAAGCGGGATGGGGAACTGATACTTCAAAGTCACAGGTTTGCATCTGGAGAGGCATAGATCTCACATCACCTTGGAGACAGAATGTACCTTCATTTGAGAAAAATCACCATCAGAGATCCTTTGGTAACATACAAGAAGAAAGAAACATTCTCTTGCATTTTGTAGTGAAGCAAAAGAGGAGTTGAGGCTATGATTAAACCAAATATAAATATTCTAGTCTGTTCAGTAACACAAGATAAGCAAGCCAAATAGGGCACTCTGCTGTAGTCTTCTCAGGTCCTCATGAAGGTATAAGAAAAATCAATAATAATCTTGTGTGACTCACATATACCTCGGGCCTCACTTGCTTAATTCTCTGTGCAACAGCTTTTCTTGTGCTAGTTGGTGTCTGGAGAAAGGTTATGAAGGTATAACAAAGCTATTAAAAACCCAGGGCAACTAGTGCTTTATTGATGGGAAGCCCTTTTCAAGAAAACACAAATTGCTGGCATTGGGTGGCTGCTGTGGGTGAGACTGTGGCTTTTCGGCCCCATCCTTGAAGACAGGCAGTGCTCTGTAAAAAAGAAAATCTAAGTGTAGCATAGTGGATAATGGATTGTTGGCCTACCATCAACCTGAGATGTTGATGTGCGATGAGCTTATCAAACTTATAGGACGTCAGTGATGACTAACTAGTCAAAACAATGATAACTATTAGCAAAGGTAAAACCCAAGATAGAATGTTCAATAACAACAGTGTAATTTCATGCTAAATGGACTTCCCCATCACAGTGAGTGAAATTTCTCTTGGGACATTCCATTCTCTCAGGAAAGCCCCTCCTCCCTCTGGCCCTATCTAGGCTGTGTGTGTGTCTTCACTTCCAATTCAATTTTGGTTTCACATAGAGAAAATAATTTTTTTGTGAGCAAAACAAAGCTCAAACCCTTCTTTTGGGAGGAGTTCCAAAATTACATCCAGTAGACAAGGGCAAGATGGCTAAAGCCGCCAGAATCACTGCCCGGAACCACTCTGACTCAAGATGCCCCTTGCTGCCTGCACTTCTAAGCTAGCCTCTAGCCTTCTGAGCAAGGGAAGAAGCAGAAGTGAGTCTCAGAGTGCAGGTGCAGTAAGTGCCAACGGATGGAGTTCTCTGACCAGGGACACTTAGGGGATATCCTATACTCCCCCACATTGCAGCTTTTAGGGTCAGTTTAAAGAGGGTTTGATGAAGATCTAGAGACTGTGGCTAGTGTACTGGATAGAGGCAGAGTTGGGAAGCCTCCTGGGTGTGGCTTAAGCCCATGTGAATTGAAGTGCTGGCAGGGGGGTGGGTGGGTAGCAAAGCAAGACTCAAGATTGATCTTATGTCAGTTCTGTCCTGCCAAATACCAAGATAAAGTCAAATATTCTACAGGGGCTAGGAAGACACCAGTGGTTCAAATATTGCTAGTTGTTTGGATATAGAGTTACCAGCCGTAAAAAGGTTTTGTTTATGCATTATACATTTTAAAGGAACACGTTCATTGTTGCTGAAACTTTCTTGGCAGGCATAGAGAAGGACTTGGGTCAAAGCATTTCCTGCAGGGAAAATAACCACAAACAATATGCACGATGGAAGTGACTAGGCCAGGCAAAGTTTCTTACGCAAGGCTCAGACAACAGACTATCAAGGACTGGAACTCCAGAAAGCCCAGGGATCTGATCTGATACATCAGCACTGCATCAGGTGGAGACCAGCAGTGTGGAAAGCACCCTTACAAGATTAGCACTCTCCTCCCCAGTCAGTCCGCCTCCTCCTCTCTCTTCTAGGCCTTTCTACCCCCTTTCCCTGCCCTCCTTCTCCTTACCACCCCTCCCCTTTTCTCTATTAGAGTCACATTGTATCTGTTTTGCAAAAGGGAAGTCAATAGGAGTTTGGTTACTATTGGATCATAGAGCCATCACTGTATGGCTTTAGGGAAACTGACACTTGCTCTAGGGAGAAAAAAAGACAACATCCTCCCAGCACTTGGGAGGCAGAGGCAGGAAAAATGTGAATCTGAAGAGAGCCTTGGCTGCAGAGAAACTTGCGCGCTAGTTTGGGCTACAAAGCAAGGCCATATCTCTGATTAAAAAAAAAAACGGTAGAAAGGAAGAAGAAAGGGAGGGTGGGGAGTGAAAGGAGGAAGACAGGTAGCTTCAGGGTTGACTGAGTGGTGTATAAATACGTGAAGGATTAGTGGAATTTATGCCTGCGACAATTTAACAGCATCCTGGCTCCACTTCTTTCCTTACCTAATAGAAATTTTCCCAGAGTGGAGGTCTGACCAAGAAAGGCCCCCTTAGGCTCTATGTTTGTATACTTGGTCCCCAGTTAGTGGAATTGTTCAGGAAGGAGGTGTGGCCTTTTTAAAGGAGATGTGTCACTAGGGGTAGGCTTTGGGGTTTAAAAAGACCATGCCTTTCCAGTTAGTCCGCTCTGCCTTGTCCTTGTAGGTGAGGATGCAAGCTTTCAGCTGCTGCTCTCGCGCCACGCCTTCTTGCCTGCTGCCTCACTCCCAGCCTACCATGATCTCCATAGATGCTAACCTGGAACCGTGAGCCCCAAATTAAACACTTTCTTTTATAAGCTGTGTTAGTTATGGTGCCTTATCACAACAATAGAAACGTATCTAAGACAGAAATTTAGCAACATCCTGGCTGTGCATGCTCCTTTCCTTACCTAACATAAATCTTCGCGGATTAGGAACTATTTTGTGTGCCTGGTGCCAAGTCCAGCAACAACTTTTCCTGGGAATGGCAGTATAACTCAGTGTAGAATAAGTTTGAGGCCCTGGCTTCAGTCATTAACACCAAAACAAATAAATAAGTAAACAAGCCGCTGGCCTCTTCCTTTAAGAAACGACAGTTTTGGCAGTGGCTGGTTGTGCTAACGGTGCCAGGCATGTAGTCATGACTTGTGTGTCCACCCACTGTTAGGAAGCAGTCTTCTGTCATTTTAGGACATTGATCTATAATCTACTCACAATTTCATTCCTTCTAGGTCTTGCCAGTATTCCTGGACTCTACAGGTCAACAGCCTTTATTAACGCTCAGATAAAAGCCTGGCAGCATCTCCACAGATCCCAAGTCCTGCTCACTGCTCCACCCAGTCACCGGGGAACCAGGTCTCTTGCCTCTCTCCTCTGAGTCACACTGCACCTACATGAAGTTCTGAGATCTGAGCTCTGTAAGCCTCTTGTCCGAAAGAAGGAAGCTGCACTGAGTAGGCTGCCTGAGGGCTGGGAACAGGTGACATTCTGAAGGATGAGGTCATCCTCTACAGAGGCGAATTCTGTGGCTAGTCTGTCATGTAGGCTCAGAGGTCTAAGTGATCAGCTGAGCATCTTTCCTCTGGACAGAGCTGCAGAAACAGGGAAAACAATCTGTGATTTTCTTCAGAAGTTCTGGGCTCTGCCTTGTTTCTCCATTCCACTCTAGCTGGTGTTTGCCTTTCTGTTTCTTTTAGTGCTTTGGCCAAGGCATATTGCACAACTACTCACTCGAGTAGAATTCCTCTGAATTCTCTGAAATTATCATTAACATACATAATGACCTGACTTGTTCTCTTGAAGTTCTGCTTGTGGACTTTTATATGTCATGACAAGTGTTATTGCAATCCACATGCAAATATGGGCTGGTGACATTTATTGTGTCATGAATACTTTACTCATCCATGATGTTGGCAATGTTGCGGGTGGGGGAATGGAAGGAAGAAAGGTTATGAATGGAATCCTTTTATGGGGTGGAAATATACTTTGTTTCTGGCCTTTAAAACTTTTATGAGTGTGTGAAAACACAAGTGAACAAGCACATTGTATATTGGATATGAAATACACTAGGTTTGTTTAGATTTTTCCCTCCTTTTCATAATGAGAAGCTACAGAGAGGAAAACTTATCGAACTGCAAGAGTTGGAAACCAGACCCTAATCATGTTGTGACAGAGGGAGATGGCCTTAGGTTCTAGAATAAAGGTAGGAGAGGAGGAGGGGTGGAAAATCTTGTTAGGGAACACACACACACACTCATACACACACACTCACACACACACTCACACACACACTCACACACACACACTCATACACACACTCACACACACAATCACTCTCTTTTGACTTCTGACATTAATCATCTCTTCCTCCCCTTCTCAAAATTGAAATTTGAGGATTTGAGATGAATTCTGGGCATGTGAGTATTCTAGAAAGAGCCCTCTCCTACTTTCATTCTAGAATCTAAGGTCATCTCCCTCCATCATAACATGATTAGTATCTGGTTTTCAACTCTGTAGCTTCTCATTATGATAAGGAGGGAAAATCTAAACAAACCTAGTATATTTCATATCCAATATAGAATGTGCTTGTTCGCTTGTATTCTCAAAAGAGCCAAGGCAAATGCAGGCAAGAGTACTAACTCTGTCCAGAGACAGATATGAGGAACTGTGAGCTCATGATCTAAGCTATAATAGTAATATTACCAATAATAACAATAAAAGAAGCATAAGCACACAAAGAAGTATCACAGATATATGGCAGAAGAAAAAAACCAACATTTTTGCATTTGTCATTTATGTGTGTGTTCCAACTGACAAGCTAATTGTGCTCTGAGAAACCAGCCTTTCTGCCCCGGTGGCAAGAGGAAGAAGACACTAAGGTGACAGGACAGGAACAAGCCCATAACAGGGAACAGAAGGAGGTCACAGGCTCATCCTGCGGGCAGAGACATACAAACTGCACACGGAGGGAGGGAATGTCTTTTATTGCCCAGAACAAGGGTGTCAAAGGGGAGAAATGACACTAGACAGGGTCAATGAACTCTTCCCACAATTTTTTAGCATTCTTTAAAAACTTTTAAAATATTTTTCACATGTTTGCTTGCTATTTGTGCATGAGAGGGCACATGCCTTGTATGTGTATGGGTGTGAACACTCACAGGTGTTGTCAGAGGCCAACTTACAGAACTTAGTTCTGTCTTTCCACCATGTGGTTCCCAGGGATTGAACTCAGATGACCTGGCTTTGGTGGCAAGAGCCTTTACCAGCTGGGCTAACTCAATGGCATTTCATTTTTTTTCTGATTTATTTGTTTGTTTTTAGAACCTCCACCCTGGTTTCTCAGCCAAGAATTCATTACTTGATTTAACAAATGTTTATTCTATTTTGTTGCTTTCCCAGGTCCTATGGCTAAGTAGTGAATAAGACAGAAACACCCTTTTCAGGAGGGTGCTATTTTACGGGATAGATCAATATTAAGCAATTCAGTATAATTTCCGATTCTAAGTGCTATGAAAAAATGCAGTAATGTTATAACTACCTGGTGTATCCTTTATAAATATGGTGAGTTAGTAGAAAGAAGGCTCTTTAAGATGACCTTTATTCTGAGACCTCACAGGAAGCTATGCAAAGACTTGGGGATTGAGATGTCAGGAGCACAGGACCCTGGGAAAGATCTAGCATAGGAAGCCTAAGATAGAGCAGGGCAGCCTCTGAGGCTGATTCCAAGTGGGTGGAGGGGCAAATGATACAGGGCCAGCAGAATCAGACCTGTCGCATCAGTAGGCATGTCTTCACTCAGCAAGTACTTTCAATGAATCTACTGAGTGCAGGGCAATGTCGAGAACACAAAATAAAAAAATTGAGAAACCTCTAGCTCAGAGGTTCTCAACCTTCCTAATGCCGCAACCCTTTAATACAGGTCCTCATGTTGTGGTGCCCCCAATCATAAAACGATTTTCCTCGCTATTTCATAACTGTAATTTTGCGAGTTATGAATCGTAACATAAATATCTGTGTTTTCTGCTGGTTTTAAACAACCCCTGTGAAAAGGTCATTTGACCCCCCAGGTTGAGAACCACTGCTCTAGATGAAGGATTTTTGTGCTTGTAAAAGGAAATTTAAAATTTAGGATGGGTGATAGATGGTCCTCAAATAATTTTATTACATGCTAGAATGTAACCTACCCTAGACACAGGTGTATGGGGTGGGGGGCTTTCTGGGAGCAGTGATCTCAATATACTTTCCTGATGGAGACCCTCAACCATTTAGTGCCTCCAGTTGCCTTCCTCTCCTCGATCTGGGTTATATCTCCGCAGAGGTGAGTCACCTAGACCACCTTTCCCAGAGCACGCGCCTTCTCGTTCTGGGTTGGGTGGGGCAGGGCCACAGGAATCCCCACCCGCCTAAAACTGTCGGCTCAGAAAACCCAGACAGGGGAGCCCCTGAGTCCAGGCTCCGTTTAGCACCTGATTCACCCAGGGAGTCAAGGCCCCGCATGCTGCCGGTAATATGCATCAGGGAGCCCCAGGGGAAAACGCCTTTGGGGACGTGGGGACCCCCCGGGGACCCCACCACCGTAGCCACCGCCTCCACACACATCCCT
>LOJH01042095.1:0-14267 GCA_001685095.1 Ellobius talpinus | reverse complement strand
TTAGGTAATATTATATCCTTCTGGAGTCTTTGATGGAGTTGAAGAATTGATAGTGATAATTATAGTTTTCCTTACGATAAAAGATAAAGTAGATATAAATATAACTATAATTCTACTTGATACTTGTTTGTTGTATGTAATTTTACTATGTTAAAGTTCAAACCTTTCTTTTTATTTAAACAGGAGACGGGAGGTGATGTGGGATTTCCCTCTGTATGCTGTGATTACCATTAAAGAATAAAGAAACTGCCTTGGCCTGTTGATAGGGCAGAACTAAAAACTAAATGGCATGCTGGGAAAAAAGGAGGCAGAGTCAGAGAGAAGCCATGTAGTCCTGCTGGACACAGACGCCAGAATTTTACCCACTAAGCCACTGCCATGTGGTGATACACAGATTACTAGAGATGGGTTAAATTAATATATAAGAGTTAGCCAATAAGATGCTAAAGCCAATGGGCCAAACAGTGTTTTAAATAATATAGTTTCTGTGTGATTATTTTGGTTCTGGGTGGCTGGGATGAACAAGTGGCCTACCTGCAACACAAAATATTCTATTTGAATTGATTAAACTTCCAAGCACTCCAAATGCTGTTTGGAGATTCTACTGTTACTGCATTTCCATTGATATATTCTTCTTTCCCACCCATCCGTTGAAAAATTCTATTTCCTTACATAGCAAGGTTTGCCTGATGATTATTTTCATATTTGTGTTTACAATCAGACAGATTCCCATCATTCTGCTTTGGTGATAAGATCAAGGTTTTGCCCCAGTGTGTCATGTATTGCTTTATGTAGATCTGATTCATTCTTTCACACCCAGGCAGGTAAGGCAGAAGAGGTTTATTGGCTTAGTTCCACATGTAAATACTTTCAGTTATTTCTTCTGCTTCAAATTTCTCGAGTCTACTCTTTTCAGCTTTTATTCTGTCATATTACCAAGTCATCAATAACTTTTTACGAATAGTTAATGCCTCCCTAGTACTCAAAGAAGTTCTGCAGCCAGAGCAAGATAAGACCCATTCTGCAGATGTGTAAACCAAGAACCAGAAAGGCTAAGATTAGTTTGCATCCAGTTCTGGCTGTTTTAAGTGGCTAAGAAGACATAGAGAGAGTTACTTAGGAGACTCATGGACACTGAATGCATGATGTGTCAGGGGCCATTCACTGGTGAGCAGGTATGATCTCAGGAAAGTTAAACGGGAGGCGGACAGACAGACACCTAGACAAATCCAGATGCTGAGACAATAGCTTTTGGATGGCATTCTCAGCAAACAGCTGGCAGGCAGGCAGAAAAAGATGGTGACATCCGAATGTTAAATGTTATGTCTGGGATGGTATACCTCTTGCTCAGCTCTGACCATTTACAGTGTGACAGGAGAATCTGTGATCAATTATTGCTGCCTGTCTCAGAAGGCAGGAGTGGGGTGGTCATGGGGTAGAAGCACACATGTTTTCTTATCCAGCTCATCTTGGTTTCAGATCAAATCCTCCCTTTACCCTTTTATAACTGAAAGGAAACTTCAAAAAGGAATGAGCTGGGGGAAATGTGGCTAGGATGTGTCAAAGCAAGGTGAATTGTAAATATTATTCATTGACTATATTTGGCCAAAGATTCTGAGTGCCTGACAAGATCACTCTGTGCCTTTACATCTGATAGTCTCTTTATCTAACCCTGCCACTGCTCCCAGTGCTGGAAGGCAGGGATAGCAACACACACTAGCAGCTTGTCCTTCCTGCTTCAGATCCTTCCTGAGCACGTGTTGTCTTCCCGAAGTACACTTCATGTAGGGATATGCATGGATTCCTTCATTTCCTCTGCCAAATGTCACCTCACAGATGTCTTCTGCAAAGATCACAGAGACCCTTTTCTCTCATTTTCAGGCAGCTTCTATCCTTTTAGCTCCCTCATTTTTCTCCTTAGAAACAAATTGATGCAAATTATTTTGTAGCATTGTGTCTCTTCTGTTTAACACTGATATAGTTATTATTAAGAATTATTACTTATTATGATACTGAATTTTGATGACTACTATCTTTCCCCTTAAACTGTCCACAGTTTTAAGTAGCTCATAGATTTGTAAATAATAGAACGTAAAGAAATACAAAGGAGAAAATAAGTGAGATAAATAAAGCTTATTGTAGTATTAAAGAAAACAAAAATATTAACTGTCTATTAATCAAACCAGTGGACTCTAGTTTGGTCAAAAGGAAAAAAAGAAAACACACAAGCACATTCATCCAGTTCTACTAAGCCACTGCAGAACAATATGGATGAATTTGAATGCCTCCTTTGTACTTATTAGATGAACCCTTAGACAAAATCCCTAATTTTTCAGATTCTGACTTCCCTCTTTTGTCAAATGGACGCCAGTAGAATGCTACCCTCCTGCCTCTGATGGGGATTAAACGAGGCCAGAATGTGTGAAGGCCCTGAGGCCAGCGTCTGGATCATCTTGAGAATTGTTGATCCAGACAGGTGCAAGGTAGGAAGTAGGAAGCAGGCAGGGAACAGCTTCTACTAGAGACCATGCCAACTGCTCCTTGGTCTTTCCCTGAAGCAACTAAGTCATTGTGGGGGAGATGCAGAGTTCCCTAAAGGATCTAATCTTTTATGCATCTAAGTGATTTTAAACACTCTTGAGAGGGAACATCCCCAAACAAGATCATTCTCAGATCTCTTCCAAACACAAACGTCATAGTCTATCCTGGGCTTTGGCTTAGTGTGAAAGGGGATGACAAATGCTTACAGACTGAAGTGGAGACTGAGCTTTCACATGGAGTTCTCACAACCCCTTCCACTAATCTGCTGTGTGTTACCCTGCTATACCAATGGGAACTGCCTGTAGAATTGAATGAGTTAGTTTGGGTGGACGATAGTAAATAACAGCCGCCAGGAAAAAAAATTCCGAGGAAAATTAATTTTCAGCGTTGGAGGAGAGCGGGGACACAGAGCCAGGCTGCTCCCGATTCTGATTTACGACACGTCCCCTCTTCACTCACAGTAATGAATCACTGGCTCTCCCGCCTCAGTCTGCTCCGAGTTTGACTCCACAGATGTAGATGTGAGCACACGAACTTCTCTCTAGTTAGGAATTTCTCTTTCCTATGCCTCACCCTCGCCTTTTCTCAATATTAAAAAGAAAAGTACTGGAAAGTAATTATTTACTGATTAAAAAACCCATCGTGCTCGAAAGTCCTGCTAATACCTCTTCTGGTTTGCTTTCTGTGGCTGTGATAAAAATGCCAGCCAGAATAGGTTGGGAGAAGGAGGACTTTATTCTTTTCTTTTTTGGCTTAAGCTTCTACATCACAGTACATCATTGATGAAAGGCAAAGAAAGAATATGGAGGCAGGGACTGAAACAAAACCATGAAGGAATACTGCTTCCTGGCTTGCTCTCCAAGGCTTGCTCAGTCTGCTTTCTTATACAACCCAGGACCCCTGCCCAAAAGTGACACCACCAATAGTGGGTTAAGTTTTTTTATGTCAATCTCTAATCAAGAAAATGCCCCCACACTTGCCCACAGGCCAAAATAATGAAAGCAATTCCCAAACTGCAGTACCCCCTCTCCAGGAGACTCTAGTGAGTGTCAAGTCAACAAAAGCTAATCAACACATGATTATATCATGATAAACTTAAAAATATGTATTTTCACAGATGGAAAAATTCAGGTAATTATCTCAATATTATGTTTATAGAATGGGGTGCTATTGGCTCATCCCATTTCCCAGGAATTCCATGGACTCTTGTAATTTTCTTTTCTTTGTGCCCAGGCTTGGTTAATGCTGACCTTTCACTAGCAAAATATCCAAGCTCTTGTCAAGGGCAGAGGTTATTCTCTCAGTGTTCAGATTTCACAATGTTGCAGTATCTGTACTGTTGGCTGTTCAGTCCTTTCTTGCAAAACCTCTTTCTCATTGGTCAACATGATAAGCATCACTCTTTCCATCTTCCCACCACCCCATGCTCTCCCTCCTCAGTGTTTTCTGAGGTCCTTTTTCTTCCACTCACAGCTCTATATGGGTTTTCTCATTGTAGGTCTGTCTCTTCTTAGAGTAAGCTCTGCTTAGGCAACTTACCCTGAGCCCCAAATTGTTGCTATTACTCTATTAGTCACATCTTCATCTAAGACTTCTTTTCTGAATTTGTAGCCAGTTATTTAATGCTTCCATGTGTTCAGGATTTAGACATTTTCACCTGTCTCATCTTCTACCCCTTATCTTCCTTTTCTTGCTCTCTTTCCTTCAAAGATGACATTAGGATTAGGAGACCATTCTAGATCACCAAGTGTGATGCTTTCTACCAGTTTTCTCCCTATTTCTACTGCTAAGACTTAAATTCAGCCCTCTGTTATCTTCTATTTGGTTTACTGATCCAGTTTCCTAACCATTCCAGTCTTTTTTTATATTTCTATCCAATTTATCCTCATCTTGCACCAACAAAGACTTCATTATTTTTAAATTTTATTTATTTATTTCATTGGATAGAATCTCATGGAACTCAGGCTGTCTTCAAACTTACTATGCAGCAAAGAATTGCTTATCTTCCTGCTTCCAACTACCAAGCACTGGGATTAAAAACAGGTGAACTATTTCTGGCTTACGCCATGCCAAGCTTAAACACAGTACCTCATAGATCCTAAGCAAGCATACTACCAACTGAGTTTATCCCCAGACCAAGAGTGACTTTTCTAACGTACAAATCTGATGGTGAAGGCACTTAAATTAAAAACCATCCAATGGCTTTTCAACAAACATTACGGTGGTTGTCAGGAGCTGGAAGGATGAGAATGGGAGGATGGGGGAGGAATCTATCTAATGATAATGTATTACATATTTCAGATTTCCTGCAGGAGCCTCATTTATCTCTTTCACATTGTAATTTGTGTATCAAACCCTTATGTTGTATACAAACACACATATGTATGTGTATATATAACTTTAGTTTTCAAATATGCACTAATAGAAAACAAGTAAGAATGTTTGATGAGTGCTAATTATCCTGATAACAAAGTCCCAAGTACAGAACATGAATCTTAACAGATAGGTCACTGCTTGCTCTTGTAACATTTTCTCTTTTTTCTGTTGTTTAGTTTATTTATTTTGAAAGCTATTTAGTATTACCCTTATTGGGGCATATTAGTTATTCAGATTAATGGGCTTCATTGTGACATTTCCAGATATGCAGACATCATACAGTTCTAGCTCTTGATTCTTGGTATGCTTCCATTTTTTTCTTATTCTAGACTTCTAAGCTTCCAGCATACACAAGGCAGACCTATACCTTCCAATGCTGCTTCTTGTGCATGGTACATCCTGGTATGTACATTGCTTCCTTCTCCCTTATCTGTCAATTCCTATGCATTTATTTGTCCAACTGTCCCTTCCTTCAAGAAGCCTTCCTGGGGTGAAGCCCATCTTCTGTACAATCCCACAGTGCCTGAATTTTCCCCACATGTTTGGTACGACCTTTGTTTTGTGGGTTTTAACAGTTTCACCTTCTCTGGGATAGTATCTGGATTATTTGTGGTAGAGTACCCTTGCATTGCCTAGTGCATAGTACATAGAAGACTCTTCAGTCTTGGGGGTCAAAGAGGACCCCCCACATTAAAGTAAATAAAAGGAAGAATGAAATTTGTTTGTCAAGTTCTAATTTACTTCCAAGCATGCATGTTTGCTTGGTCATACTGAGAACAGAAGCTTTACTTTCTAGAGGTAGGTTAGGAGTACTTTGTCAAATGATACCTCTCAGAATGGAACACTGTCACTTGCAGAATGTATTGACTACTATTAACCTGTGAAGCATGTCACATGTACTATGTCATTTTGTCCTCAATGATCATAAGGTAGGACATACAATTTTCTGCAAGTAGCAGATGAGGAAAATAGGGTTAAAGGAGGGGGATGATTTGGCCTAAGCCAGGATTGCATGCAGTCCTCAGAGTCTATAAACAGGCATTCAATCAGGTGGATTAGTGAGTTTAACAAAGATGTGTTTTGATGGATGTATGCACACCTGTTAAAGTCCAGTAAATGCAACCAGGAACAGTGATAGGAGTCACTTTACACTTGGCCAGGCATTCTCAGCCTGGCAAAATGTCCTGTATTACATGGGAGTGTATGATTGGGTCACACAGAACATTTCCTGGTTTTTCTTCATGAGATGCTGGAATTTCTCTTGTTAGTGGCACTGAGAACTGACCACAGCATGACCTCAAACACGTTATCCCGAAGGAAAGAAGTCACAGTTTTAAGATGGTGAAGTGCAAAACACAACCTGATCTCATCTACAGCATCTCATCAGGAGACTGGTCTGGGGTGGTAACTGGAGGACACACATAGTTGTCAGTAGAATGTTGGTGACTTTTCTTTCTAGCTCTGGGTGCTAATGGCACAGGTCTGCTCTTCCTGTGGAACATTTCAGTAACCTCTAAGTCCTGCTCTCGCTGCCCTAACACCGCAGAGAAACTGGCAATCACATTAGCAAGATAAAATTCTGGCACATTTGGAAAAATGTGTGAAACATTTGAATCACAATATTGCAAAAATTAACATTTGCTCCAGTCATATTAGAAAAATAGATATTGCAAAATGGAAAACATTTGCCCAAGAAACAAATATGTTTGATGAGAAAAGGAATTTCCCCTGGCAGCATTTGCTGGGTGGAGGTGGCAGTGTGAAAGCTATTGAAATCTGAGTAAATTTGTTCATGAGCTCAGTTTATAAAAGACCTGACTTTTTAATGGTGTATTCCTTTAAAAAGAAACCTACAGGAAAAAAATAATTGTACCAGAAACAAAAAGGTTGAAACTTTACAACATTGTCTTAAATGTTTCAACTGTTTTAAAATGCCTGCCCCATAATGGTATTCAACATATATGTGATGTATGTGGGAAGAGAGGAGGGAAGGAGGGGATCAAATATAAAATCAAAATACATGATATTGCTGTATGAAATTCTGAAAGGCATTTGTTTTCCCCCATCTTTCTCCATGATCACTAAGCTATTATTTGCTTTATGTATATCTGTAACATCAGTATACCTCTCTACATATATCTGCTGTATGAAAGGATAACATGTATTAGACACTATTTGGAATATGTATGATTGATCTTGTCATGTGTAAGTACAATGAATGTTTTTAATAGTTGATTACATGGGAAATGACATTCTTACAACCTTAGTAGATACACAGTGGGGAAGAATGTCTAGAGGGAAGAAATCACCATCAAGGTTCTCCTATATCTCGTTATGAAGTATCTGTAGGTTACTGAGTATTCCTAAATGATTATACAGAGCAACAAATCATTTGTGAAAAAGGTATTTAGTTTTAAAAGAAGACTTGTAAGTTATTAAGATTTAGAAAGTTTCTTAAAGATCTCTCCTCCCCCACTACATTTAGGGCAAACATTGAAATCAAAGTAGTATTCTCTCTTGAGAAGTCACTATATATTAAACTGGTGTCAAGAAACCTTAGAAAATATTAGCTTTTAGGGAAAAAACACTTGCAATTCATATTTTGTGCTTTTAAGTAATATATTCTTACTAGGTTCTAAAGCCTGTCTAAACCACCATTAGCATTTTAAAAGAAACTTCTCTAGTTCTTACCAAACAGAAATAAATAATACCTGACAACAGCATTAGGGAACATAAACATAAAATTACCTGTTATTAAAAACTGAGCACATTTTTCTCAAAGAAATATATGACTCAGCTATAAAATAGTATGTTTGCCATTTACCCTAATGTGTCTACATTATGCTCAATCTTCTAAAAAGCTGACATGGAAAATAATGGTGTAATAAACTAATTCATCATAATGGGCAAAAGAAACTGCTGGAATAAATTGTAATAACCTTTCAAAAACTAGCAGCTTTTAAAAGTATTAATTTCTACTCCAGATAATTGGAACAGACACCTGGGTGGGTGGGTAATATTTTTTAGAGGATCGCTCTGTCAGGACCTGAGATTGTCTCTGGACTCAGCACCGATCATTTTGCACTAAATGACAGTGAATCTTGCAAACGGGTCTTCCTAGATGGTGTTCACCATAAATCACCAGACTCGACTCCCCTCAAGGTCAGCTGCACGAAAGGGCAGGTATCAAATGGCCTTTGTGGAGACCTAGAGTGGTCTTTGGGTTTCTCATAAATGGACAATAGTTGTGTTGGCCGCCATAAAATCAACTTAATGGACTGACAACATAAATTACTGTCAAACTTTGACAACATTCCTCTCTGTAAGAGAATGGAAGCTTGCTTTTGTATCAAAAGTGGGGAAATGGATAACAATATGTTAGCATTTCTATTACAATCATAAATATTTTAACAGTGCTAAGTGGGAAATGAATTAATACTAGAAGCTACATTTTGTTTTACCTGATGAATTAAAGCAGTACACAAGTAACACTGAAGTGACACTTGCCTTCTGCATATGTGTGGTGTCAAAAGAAAGTTCCATTGACCTGACAACATTTCTTCTAACATAAACAATTAGAGCTACTACTCCTTGCATTCTAGTCTACTTTATTCATGTGATCTACAGGGCCTGGATGGAAGAGCTAAAGTCCTGAATCCTCACTACTTTGGCTAACTCATTAACTTACTTTCCCTAGGGCTCTTGCTTCCTATCTGCAAAAATAAAACAATTGTCACACAGAGACATTTTGAGGACAATTGAACTAACCTCGAGAAGAATGCGCTGAAAAACCCTCATGTAGGGTAGAATACCATATTGATGTATTTATAAAAAAAAGCTATTCTACCCTTAATTCCTAGTTTTAAAAAGTCAGTTGGTAGAAACTCTAACAACAGGTAAACTAAGAAGCTGGAATTTGGATGTAAATGAAACATCACTAATTGGGTTAGTTTTCCTTAAGCAGTGGCTTGGCTTATCCCGCCATCCTGCAATTGTAGTTATTAATAGGTGTTATGCCAGAATAAAGCTTAACTTCTCACCTCAGCCAGTTTTATGAGTATTCATTTTTTATTGTAATGCAGGAATTTAACTGAATATTTTGCCAAAATAAAGTTAGCTTCCATAGTGGAACCTACTATTATGAATATTGCATATAATGCTCCATTGTAAAGCACATAAATTCCCAAACAATGCACTTTACGTCCTTATAGCTAGTCATAGGATGGCTGGTCTTTCTTGGTGCCACCCTGTCTATTTCTTTCTTCCCTCTGCTGTTATTGCCACCTCTGTCCAGACTGCATCACCTGAGGCCTGAGTTATTGCAGCAGCTCTGCTGCTCCCCTCTTGTCCCACCAATCCATCCTGCCTTGTCCTGCCAAATTCATCTTTTTAAAAGCACTGCTTTAATTATGCCACTCTCCTGCCATCGCATGGAGGCCAAAGGCCAGGGCTTAGGGAGACTAAAGGCATCGAGCGTCCTGTCTCGCCTCCCTTTCCAGCTGTGCTTTCAGGAGTTTTCCTGCACAAAAACCTCAGGACAAGGTTTTTGTTGTCTTACAAACCCCACAAGAACCTCCCTTGCCAGTGCCTTCCTGTTCTCTTCAGATATAGGAGGGGTGTTCTTTTTTTTCTTTTCTTTTTGGTTTGGTATTAACTTCATTTTGCTATTATAATATAAAATCTTGTGTTATGTGATTGCTCACTAATTAATTGGCACAACTCTTGGAAGTGAGGGGTTTTTGAGTTCTTATTATCTGTCAATGGCCCCAGCATAGAGGTAGAAAGTAGCAATAGCCAGTAGACCCCTGTGCAATGAATGAATGCAAAGGGCTGCCCTAGATCTCTCATGAGGTCAGTGAGGAAGTAAGCCATTAGATTATGTTATATTGTAACCTGGGATGTTTCAGACTAACAGTTTATACTGATGAGACACTTGCCTTCATGATTTGCTTCTTTGTGAAACTCTATCTGATGAAGCCTCAAATTGAGCACATGGATTTGTAACTTTAAAATCTAACTTTGAGGCTATGGGCTACAATAAAATAAACAAAAACTCGTACATAGTAATTGAATAAATGGTAACTTTGTGAAAGTTTTCTGTTACCCTAAAGCACACACACTTCTAAATAAGACTGAAAATCAATGAAAAAATAAAGGAAGAAAAAAAAGTACAAATGACTTAGTCTGGAGTCTTTTTTGGGTTTTGTTTTTGAAGGTAGGGTTTCTCAGTGTAGCTTTGGCTGTCCTATAGACCAGATTGGCCTCAAACTCATAGATCCCCTGCCTCTGCTTCCCAAGTGCTGGGGTTAAAGGTGTGTGCCACCACCACCTGTTCTGAAGATTTTATTTAGATTATAATATTCCCTAGTGAATGGAATAGGTGGCCTAGATCAGCAAACATGACTGGCCAGCAGTGCTGTTCCTTACCAGGTGTTTTTTCTTGTACTAACAATTCAATGTCTTTGAACCTGAAAATTCCCTAAGGCAAATGGAACTCATGTTAACTTTTAATTCATCTGGAAAAGATGGGATGATTGGACCCTTTTGAATTGTTTCTTAGGATGATGGATTTAAATCTCCTGGGTATCTAGCCCAGCACCTGGCACATTGATAAATGATAACTATTATTATTGTTTTTATTATGAACACGTCTCTTTCATTCATTACCTCTTGACTTAGCGAAAAATTACAGAGCATGAATACTAGAGTTAAAATGGGAATGTGTTTGAGTCACGGCTTTACCAATTATTATCTTATTATTTATGAAAATATCCAAGCCTCAATTTCCTTAACTGTCTAAGATGGTGAAATATCTCTCCAGGAATATTCTGAACACACGTGCACATGTGCATACACATACACACTCACCCCTTACAAAAATAAAACAAAAACAACCAAACCAAACCAACCAGATAAATATTTAAAAGTGTCCAGCATTGTGCTTGCTAGTTTCATGACAGCTTGACACAAGCTAAAGTCATTTTGGAAGAAGGAACCTCAACTGAGAAAATGCCCCCACCACATGGGGTACATTTTCTTGATTGATAATTGATGATGGAGTGGTCATCCCACTGTGGGTGGTGCTACCCCTGAGCTAGGGGTCTTGGGTTGTATAAGAAGGCAGGTTGAATGAGTCATAAGAAGCAAGCCAGTGAGCAGTGCTCCTCTGTGGGATCCATCCGCATCAGTTACTGCTTCCGGTTTCTTGCCTTGAGTTTCTGCCTTGACTTTCCTCAGCAAGGAATGTGACCCAAGAGTTGTGAGCTGAACTAAACCCAGTCCTCCCCAAGTTGATTTTGGTCATGGTGTTTTACCACAGCAATAGAAACCTGAACAAAATCAAGCATGGAGCAGGCAGCCCATGAATAGCAGATACAATGCCTGAGTGTTTTCAGACAATGCTTTTCTGCTGTGTCTTGAAGAACACATGCTCATGAACACTTTAAGTAAAAGAGGCAGAGAGAAACTTTCTCAATTGTGTCTTACTCCCTTGTAATAGTACCATTGTAAACACTTTTATTGGGAACAGTATTTGTATAGATACTTACTGCTTACAAAACACTTTTGTAAGTGAGAACTATATCCCTGCCCCAGAAAGTCCCAGATTAATCATTTCTTGTTATATTCCTGTAATCATTATCCTGGTACCCAGTTCTACCATCAAAATGCTTAATAAGTAGCAATAATGATCAATGCCACCTTCTAAGGAAGCTGTTAAAAACCTCAAAAGTATTGTTGGCATTATAAGTTTGTATTTTTAGAAATACTTGACAGTCAAAATTGAACCATTGATCATAGATTCCCCAACCTAGTCTTAGATTTCTGAAACAGAGATCTTCTCTGGGTAGGTTTTTATGGTGGACACATAAAAATGCTTTCCTCATTTCTCTCTGATTTCTAAAAATTGTGAAGATTATCATTGAGATTACCTCATGTAGGCAAAAATACAAGTTGGCAAAGCAATCTAGTAACAGACATCTGAAACAATGGATAAACAAAGGAATACAAAGAAACAGTGATAACTCCATTACTCTAAATAAAACCCTTATACCACATGTTCAGAATAATGAGCTATTCTTAGTTCAGTAGGAATACAATTAAGTGCTAAGAAACAAAGTGTCTCTCAGTTTTCTGAGACTGAGGTGTTTTTTTAGCATCAGAATAGCTGAAGTTTTTGCTTAATCATTCTTCAAATATATTCACTTCCCTACAGCATCTAAGAGATCAAAACCAAGACTAACACAATAGAGGATCTTAGGGTATCCCAGACATGCTGGGTGGTGTCCATGTATTATTAAAACCTCTCTATTTACAGGTTGTATTACTCATAAGGTTCCATCTGAATAGTTTGCCAAATAACCATTTCTTAAATAAGATCCCATATGCAATAACCTTGAGTTCCAATGTTTTATCTATTGTGTTAGGTTCGTTAAGCAAGGAGTTAAACACGGAGTAATCAAGACAACTACAAAGGTTTCTCATGACAGTTAAAAACCACAAGTTCATGGTTAAACATTCTTGAAGCTGCAGCTAAGTTCTTTCTATTCTCCAAGGAGCTAAGGTACAGGGAGGATTTTGTGAGTACTAACACAGGCATCTTGAAATCCAGGTCAGTACCCTTAAAAGAAGCTGGCTTCATTAGAATATCATTAGCATTTGACAGCCTTCTCTCATGGGTTTCTAAGTGGAACTCAGGAAGAAATACCCTCAAGGAAAGATCTGTTCTTCCATGATTTGTCATGGGAAGAAAGGGTCACAAATTTATGAACATGCCACCTACTTTATAAATACATATTTACACTTGGATTTCTCTAACTGTAATACAAATCTATGTTTTGCATCTCCTCTGCATCTGCTCTTGAATTCTTTACTCAGCAGACCAAGAACCTCCTGTGTTCTTGGTCCAATGACACTTGGTTAAGCTCCTCATTTTTTTGATTATAGCCATACAGTTACGCTTTAAATCACAGATTATAAAACAAACAAACCCACAAGAAATAACATATTCTGGGTCTCTGACATTTAAGAACTGAGAATTGAACAGCATTGGATCAGTACTGGTGCTGAGCCTTTCCTCAGCCTCTTCCCAAAATCTCTATACAGTTTGGTGTTTCTGCATCTTTGTTTTTCTTTTATCATGTCTATTTCTTGATCTCCGTCTTCCAGGAGTTTAGAGTAATTTCTTAGCTGCATCCGTATTTACCTATCTCTTACTTATAACTGTAATTTGTTATAGGACCTCTGATCATTTCAGTTCCCTTTGCATAAGATATTTTGAGTCTCTTAATAATGTCATGTGAGATGAGGAAATCAAGGCATGAGGGTATGTAATAATGTGCCTGAGACCACTTCAAATTAGTGACCAAACAGAGAACTGAATCTGGCACTCACTTTGGCCTTGGGACTACTATATCATCTAATAGGCATGGAGGCAAAGTTGAATTTAAGAATGGATCTATCATTCTACTACAAACCATCATAATTGCTGCAGAAGCATGGATCCAGTGTATGACTTCCTTGACAGAAAGAGATTTCAAGATGGGCTAGTCAGCTATGTTGCCATATAACTTTGTAAATTCTCCAAAAAGAATTTTAATACCATTTCATCTAAATTTCATAGTTTTTTCTGCATATTCCCCCAGATTCTACAGCTTAATTTTTAGCTTGGGCTACTGTGTCTGTCCTGCACCACTTCAAGTGGGACAGGGTGAAAGGGGGAAGGCAGAGGGCTGCCTCTTAGGGAATAAGGAGAGATGAAAATATGTTAAATAGGGATTGAGAGAGGGTTCAAAAGTCAAAAGCACTTGCTCTTCTTCCAGAGAACCTGAATTGTTTTCCTAATACCCGTATCAGGCAGCTCACAACTGTCTGTGATTCCATCTCCAGGGGATCAGATGTTAAGCCACAGGCACCTGCGGTATAGACATATACACCTCCACATAAATAAAAATAATGAAAATCAACATTAAAAAGGAATGTGTTATATATTTCTGCTGTTTCCATTACTTGAATCATCCTAATTATAGGATGACCCAGAATTGAAAAGATACTAGCATTCCCTCTTTTATTCAGTGCCTCCAAACAGAAATACTTGAAATGCCTCTGGACCAAGCCAAAAAATAAAACAAAACAAAAACAAATAAATAATTCAGTAGTTATAAATCTACCTCAATTCAAAGTAATCCATTAATAAAATGTATTTATCATCAGCTTTCTTGAGGCTAGGGAGATAATTCAGCAAAGTGTTTGCCTTGTAAACATGAGAGCCCAATGTCAATGTATAAAAGCCAGGAAGGTCTATTTAAACTGTTCACCTAGTCTTGATTTAATTTTGGTATATGGTACTTATC
>LOJH01042094.1:0-14267 GCA_001685095.1 Ellobius talpinus | reverse complement strand
CCTCCCTCCCTCCCTCCATCCTTTCCTTCCTCCCTTCCCCAAAGGGAAGGTATCTAAGCCAAGCTTTTCTTTCATTTTGTGTTTGCTACAAACTCAGCACAGTCAGCATTCCAGGTCTACAGATTCCACACTCTCACATCAATAAATTACAAGTGGAAATTGTCCATAAAAAGAAACTGCGTCTGTACCGAACATACAAACCATTTCTTGTCATTATCCCCCAGTTTAAACGGTGCTTACATCTGGATGGGATTCAGGTGCATAAGGAATACGTGTAGGTTCTGTGCAAACAATGTTTCTTTTCACAAAGGGGGTTTGAGCAAAGACTTTGGCATTCTCCGGGACAGTAAACCCGTGCTGAAGATCTGAGGGACCGCCATAGTAGCTTCATGGTGATCAGCAGGAGGCACAGAAGTTACCACATCTTCATTCTGACCATCGCTTGTGACAGGGCTGTGGGGCATCTCACAGAAAGAACCCTTACGGAACCCAAGAGCTGATCTTGGGCACCTTGGCTGTGCATTCCTAGAGTTAATTTTGCTTCTCTCTGTGCATCAACACTGTCATTCATCTCTGCTCACAGCAGCCTCCTCGGCTTCCAATGTGGTAGACGAAAGCTATCTGGCTTCCTGCTACACACATTACAGGTTCAGCCACCTGGGAAGTGCAGCCCCTCCCCTCTTCCCAGTTCTCCTGCTTCTGTCTGGTGCTGTCTCCTGGCTGTCATTTCTATGGTTACCTTTAGTGTTTGGATAGAGAAGTGGTTCTCAACCTTTATTTACTTAATGAAATACATCGTTGCATTGGCTTTCTAGTTGATCATAGCAAAACAGTAAAAAGAACTGATGTCTGTGAGATCCAGTGAGACTGCTTATTGCTAATAATAAGGTCATGTATATGCTTTATATATGCACGTATATAACATAGAAACATACATAGATACCGCACCGAGGATGAGACCCAGGACTTAAACACTCTAATCCAGTGTAATTGTCCTGGGGGATAATCTAAAGGAAGCTGCTTATGCATTCAGCTATCTGTGTACTCAAACAATGGCCCGCAAAGAATTAGCCTATCTCCAGGAATTCATGTTGGAAGAAGGAAAAGGCTGCCATCTAGTCAGCCAGAATAGGAACTTGTCTCCCAGGAAGGGATTTCACACAGTTGTGAAAACCTGTCCAGCCACCTTGCAAGAGAAACTGGAAGCAGACGATGGCTTGTTAGTGATGGGCATGGCCACACCTGGCCAGACTGCTTAGTTATGCGTGCCTCTTGCTTTGGATTGAAATCGAATACTCATCTCAGAACCTGGAATAAGGATGTGCAGGGGTGGGGCGGCTGTCACTGGGCCTCCTTTTGTTCCTCTTCCTCCTGTGGCCACATTGGATAGCGCTCTCTCTCGCTCTCTCGCTCTCTCCCTCCCTCCCTCTCAAAAGGTTTATTTTTGTTTTGTGTGTGAGGGTGTGCCTACATGTATGTATGTATACTCAGAGTGTACCTGGTACCCACAGAAGTCAGAAGAGGGCATTGGAGCCCCTAGAACTGGTTGTGAACCCCCATGTGAGGGCTGGGCACTGACCCCTTTGCAAGGGCAGCCAGTGCTCTTACCTATTGATCTCTCTCCAGCTCCTGGACCCCCTTTCTCTGCTTCTCACTGCTGCTTATCTCTTTTATTGGAGTAGAGAGGATGGAAGGCTGGACCTAGTTTGTGAGGGCTTGGGACGAGTTTGGGCTTCCCCTTGACTAAGAAGAGAGGACAGGACTTAAATACTTTAAAAGAAAGGTATGCTTGCCTGTAATTCTAGGATTTAGGAGGCAGAGGCAAGAGGGTCAAAGTCAATTTGGTCTACACCAGTGGTTCTCAACCTTCCTAATGGTGCGACCCTTTAATACAGTTCCTTGTGTTGTGGTGACCGCCAACCATAAAATTATTTCATTGCTACTTCATATCTATAATGTTGCTGCTGTTATGAATTGTGGTGTAAATATCTGTGTTTTTTGATGGTCTTAGATGACCTCTGTGAAAGGGCCATTTGCCCCCCCCAGGGGTCATGGCCCACAGGTTGAGAACCATTGGTCTACATGCTGAGACCCTTCTCTCTAAATAAATAAATAAATATACATGAGGGACTGTACAGATAGCTCCACAGTTAAGAGCACTTATTGCTCTTATAGAAGATTTTGTTCCTAGCACCTCTATGGCAGCTCGCATCCACCTGCACTTCCTCTTCTGGGGTATCTGAAGCCTTCTGGCCTTGCAGGCACTGTATGCACGATACACATGCACACATATAGACAAACACACTAAAAAAACCCAAATGAGTAAATAATGAGAATACAAAAATGCATTTAAGAAAGAAAAGGCCCCATGAGTAGAGTCACCCAGAAGACCTGTCCAACTCTGCTGAGCTCCCTCTGTATGGTCCCCACCATCCAGGACACAGTGGATTGAGAATGTCCAGCTTTGTCAAAAAAAAAGTCAGACGTGAAGAGTTTGAAGGTTCCCCACCTGCAGAATGGTTGAGAGTTGAAACAGCAGAAATGCTAATTACCCTGACTTGAGCATCACATATGTTGACCTGTGTCAAATTACCACTCTGTGTCTTCTAAATATTCATGTCATTTGCTAATAATCATAAAAATTTTAAAGAATATCCAAAATTTTAAAAAAAGTTTTTGAGCTACTTTCAATGCCACTTGCATCATTCTCTCTGCTCAGGTTCCAGTTAGTGATGGGAACTAGTGACAGATCTCTAGGGTCAGCGAGGGTGACAGCTCGCAGGAGCGTTGGAAGGAACCGGGTTGAGAGGAGCCCAAGTGGCTGCCTTAGTGAGTGTGAAAAGCCCTGCAAAAATGAATTCACCCTGAAAGGCTTCAAGATGATGCTCCATGTGGGGCAGAGTAGGGTGCAGGATGGGGAAGAGAGGGTGCTGCGAAGGGTCTTGGTCCGGCTTGTGCTGCTGCGCCGAGCTTTGTGGAGGTTTAGCATCTTCTTGGGAATGCACATTGAAATTTAATCCCCATAATAGGAGTGTAAGAAGCTGGACCATGTGGGACCTTTAAGAGAGAACTGGGGCCCTGCCTTCATGCAAAATTAATCCATTCATGTGTGCTTCCCTTTCTTCAAGGAATAGGGTGGTAGTGAGTGTACACATTGGGGGATTGGTGTCTCAGAACTAATTAGTGGAGGTTTTACCAGGTCTGGGTGCAGCCCTATCAGTTTATTAGCAAGAACTCTATTATTAATCAGAAGGAAACGTGTTCTGGAGAGTTTTCCTAAATTCACCCTGAGATACTGGAAATGAACACAAAAATAGTTTCGTCCACCCTCCCCAAGCACCACAGGACTTTAGGTAGCGATGGTACCCAAGGAAGGCTGCCATGTTGGGAACCCTTAGCAAACCTGTAAGGATTGGGCTTTCTAGTCACTAGAGAGAGAAGCAGAGGAACCAAGGGACTTCACAAGCAGGAGGGCAGATGCCAGTGCCACCCCCCACCCAGTGGGAATGTGGAGGTCAGAGTTTAACTTTCACGCTCTTGTCCATGTCGTGTTTTTGAGGCAAGGTCTCTCACTTGACCCAGCACCCTAGGCTGGCTAGTGGCTAGAGGGCCCCTAGAGATCTGCCTGTCTCCACCTCCCGCAACGACAGGATTACAAGTGCACCATGGTATAGGACTGTTTAAATGGTTTCTGAGGATCAAACTTGGGTCCTTGTGCTTGCATAGTAAGTGTCTCACTTAGCTATCTCCCCAGCTCATTGCCAGGCCTCTTTGTTGTTGCTGGTGGGTTTTTGTTTGTTTGTTTGTTTTTTGTTTTGAGTTGGGGTTTCTCTGTGTAGCCCTGGCTGTCCTGGAGCTCACTCTGTAGACCAGAGATCTGCCTGTCTCTGCCTCCTGAGTGTTGGGAATAAAGGTGTGTGCCACCACCGCCCAGTTAGTGCCAGGCCTCTTGATCCTGAAAGAACCTGTGAGCATATTTGGCAGCCAAAAAGTCCTGGGATCTGGGCTGAGGTAAATTATACTTCACAGTACCTTCATCCCTACCTCCTGCCAACATACTGGAAGACACCAGGAAAAGCGTGGCTTCTATCTTCATTCCTCTTCTCTGCAATCCCCCCTTCCTTCATCTGAGGTGAGAGGCTTTAACAATCTAGAGCACAAAGCCTCAACTGAAGGAAGGGTCATCACTATTTTGCTGATTATTATGGCTTCCCCCTCTCCGCTCCCCCTTTAAGTCCTGTTAATGTTAGGCAGCCTGATCCACTGGTGTGAACATTCCTTAGGGAACCTAGGCTGTTGCATCCTAGCTTGTCAGAGCTTGGAGTAGGTAGAAGAGAAGAGCAGAGAGGAGAGAGCCTGCATGTGGGGTGCCGGGTGAGTGGGGGTGGTGGAGGAGAGAAGTGTGCATTTGAGAGCACGAACACACGTGACAGAGTTGAGTGTCTGCAGAGTGGCTCTCCACTGAAGCCAAGTGCATAGCACTCAGTTTGGATTGCTGGCTATTTGGAGGGAACTCTGCTCATCTTCTACATGAATATGAATAACCGGGTGGTAGAAAATGAACTGTGCTTCTCTGCTCTTAGAGCTAGGGCATCAGAGGAGAAAAGAGCAGTAGCCATAAAAACAGGAGGGAGATGCTGCACTGTGTGTTTACAAAGGCTTCTGTTTCCTCCAGCTCCAGTGAGAGGGACAATTGTTTACACCCCATGATGAAGTTGCTCTCAGAGAGTCCTGGGAGACAAGGTTGGAGCCCTAGGGGATGCGCTTGTCTGATTTAATATGCAGGGCTATTCACGTCCAGAGTACAGAGAGCCTGGCTTTCCCCCTAAGGCCCATGGGTACCACAATGCTATATTTGTCTGTGGAAGTGAGATTTAGCCACTCCTTCCTGACCGAATGCAGCTGCCTCTGTCCACAACCCAGGGCTTGGGGGATTCCAGAGTCATCAGTATCCTGAGCCCTTATTGGCTCTTTCCAGCCTTTTGGCCTCTAGTGGGATTATACTGGCTCCTTAGGGTCCTGGGGAGACTTACATTGAATTTTCTGGTCCCTGGCTTGGGGGCTTGTCAGTTTTTATATTTCTTGATTTTGTGTGTGTGTGTGTGTGTGTATGTGTGTGTGTGTACATGTGCAGGAGCCTGTAGAGGCTAGAAGAGACCAGCGGATCTCCTGGAGTTATAGGCAGCCATAAGCTGAGGATGTGGGTGCTGGGAACTGGACCCAGTCCCCCTTTTAAAGAAGCCCAATTAAATGGCCAACATTTGTGTAAAGTACAAACGGAGCCACTTGATCTTTACCTCCCCTTGCACTGGGTTCTGGGGGGAAAGTCTGGGATTTTATTTGTTGGGTTTATCAGGGATATGGCTAGTGCTGCTTTACTGTCCCTGAGGACCAAGGTGGAACAAAGAGCTATGGGGCACAGGCTATGGGGCACGCAGCCATGAGAAGGGACACAGGCAACTCCCTTCCTTGCATGTTGAATTCTGGGAAGTTCCCAAGTGAAGGCCTGAATATGTTTATTGCCACAGTGAGCTGGGGCCATCTCTCACAGACAGATGGAAGCTTGTGGAAATCCAGAGCCGTCCTGGGTTAAGGAGGCAGCAGCTAGGATGCTGTGAGAGGAGGAACAGCCAGTTCTACCACTGGGTTTTGTACACCCTTGACTCAACTTACAGGTCCATGCTTACATTAGCGTAGTCCTACAGTGTGCTTTGACTAAGTCGTTTTCCTGGACAGCTATAGGAAAAATAAAGAAGGGAGAGTGGGTATGAGATCTGGTGCCTGACAGGAGACCCTATGGAATAGTGGAAAGAGAAGCCTGCTGACAGTCAGACACCTCAGGCAGGTCCTGGGGACTGGGGGAGGGGTGCTGTCATACCTGTCTCTTAACTAATGCCTCAGGAAACCAAGTCTTAGAAGAGCTGAGTGGCTTGACAGTGTTCTTAGACCTAATCGCTAACAACCACATCAGGACCAAACCCAGGTCTCCCGAGGGGAGCCTCGCACGCTATGGGATTAGTTTGTCAGTTGGCAAGTGTGCTTCTCTAACAAGGAGGAAAATGAGGAGCTGACTTCTAGGAAGCTCTTCTAAGGATGTAACAAAGTAACAGTCACAAAAGACGTCTCCCCAGTCAGTAGAGAAGAGCCAGAGATGTCTGGAAAAAGACCAGAGCAGAGAGAGAAAGTAATAGGCTAAGCATGGCCTATAGACTGGACCAGAGAGAGAGCAAGAAGCACAGAGAGAGGGAGAGCGTGGGAGAGCAGAGAGGTGTTTTGAGAAATAGCAGTTATGAGGTGAGTGAGGAGCTGGGGGTGGGGGCAGCTCCTGAGCTGGAGGAGGGGTTACAGTAAGGGAGAAGGTGAGAAGAGCTAGGGTGGACTTTGGGATGTGTAAAGGGTACTTGTGCTGCTGAGGGGGCCTGGAGGCCAGCACACACTCGGATTTGCTAAGAGGCTCCACAGCCATTTGTCCCTTCTGCTTTTTAAAATTTAGGGGAAATGGAGCTTCCTTTGGACCTGACAATGAAAACCTTGTTTAATCCCCCCAACCCCACATAGTCGCATACCCTTAACCAATATACAAGGAAAGCCTGGTAGGTGATCAGCCCAAATCCTGAGGCTGGTTTTGTAAAGTAGTAAAATTATGGATTATTTCCCTAGATTTTGAATTTATAAAAACATGGCCATTGTCCTAGTTAGCTTTTTGTCAATTTCTGGGAAGAGAGAACCCCAATGAGAAAATGCTCTCATCGGATTGGCTTGTGGGGCTCCTTCTTGATTGACAGTTGCTATGGAAAGGCCCAGCTCACTGTCGGTGAAATCATCCCTGGGCAGGTGGTCCTGAGAAACCAGGCCCAGCAAGGAATGAGGAACAGCCCAGTAAGCAGCATTCCTGCATGGCTCTGCTTCAGTTCCGACCTCCAGGTTCCTGCCCTCCTTGAGTTCCTGCCTTGACCTCTCTCAGGGATGGACTGTGATCCAGAAGTACAAACCAAATCAATCCTTTCCTCCCCAACTTTTGGTCATGATGTTCATCACAGCAGTAGAAACCTAAGTAGGACAGAAAGAATGGGAGAAATACATTTTTCCACGAAGAGAAAAGCAGGGGATGTGACTCAGTGCTCACAGTACCACAAAACAAAGCCCAGGAACCAGGGTGGGTGACAATGAGTGACTCCCTCCCTAGCTCTTTGATTCTGTGCCCCCTTTTTCTGTNTTTTTTTTTTGAGGAAGGGTTCCTCTATGTAGCTTTGACTGTCCTGGAACTCACTCTGTGGCTGGCCTCGAATTTACCGATATCCACCTGCCTCTGCCTCCCCAGTGCTGGGACCCCCTGGCTGATTCTGTACCCTTTGGGCTTGGGACAGCTGGGTGACCCTCATACACATGTGTTTAACCCAGGAAGGTGAATCTAGCTTAAAGGCATAGACAGACTTGCAGAAGTACAAGGGGATGAATTGGTTACTATGGGCCTGTGGTATTTAGGTGTACCTGCCCCTCACTTGGGGGAGAAGCCTAGGCTCCTGGCTGAAGGGTGACTGCTTAGAACCCTAACTTTGTGTGGCCCAAACCCGAGTACAGCTGGAGGGAATTGCTGTTTTCAGCCTTTCCTTTGCTGCTTGAACTTGTATAAAAAAGGAAGGTTTCATTAGCTTCTGCCTTCGAGGGATATAGGAATGGGGGGACATGGTGTACCTCTGTAATCTCAGCTCTGAGGAGGTGGAGACAGGAGCATCAGGAGATCAAGGCCATGCTCAGCCACACTGCAAATTCAGTGTCAGCCTGGGCATCATGAGACACTGACAATAACAGCAGGTGGTTAATTGCCGGGACTGGGGCCATCACATCTTCTTCATTGCTGGGGAAGCGGCTCATGAAGTCCCATTTCTCCCATTGGCAGTTAGTGGTTTTGAGGGGACGGGTGCCATTCTCTTCAATGATGTAGGCACAAGCAAACCGCCCTTGATTCACTAAATCCCCTCCCACCCACACTTGGGGACGTACTCTTACTAAATTCTGTGGACCACACACAAAAAGAAGACATGAGAGTAGGAAATTGAGAAGAATTCCAGGGGGAGAAAGTGGGGAGCGAGAGGGGAGAGTGAGGTGAAGATGGCTAAGAGTCATTCTGTGGATGCATGAGACCATTAAACAACTAAAACATTAAAACAAAAGCAATAAAACCAAAAACCATAGAATGAGAGCCTCAAGCCAAGACAGTCCTGGGTAGCAAGCCAAGGACAGAAAGGGTGCTGCGGGAGGCTGGAAGGGTGGTGCTGGTCCTCATTTCCACACCTTGGGCAGGTGGCCTTCTTGCAACTGAGGTTTTTTTGTTTTGTTTTGTTTTCTGTAACAGGCAGGTGCTAGAGTAGATTTTAAAACCACCTCTCTAGTTCCCACTTTGAATATCAATTCGAATAACTTGCACCAATGGACCAAATCATTTGGTTTTGTAGCTATTTTTAGGGGCAGTTTCATCGCCATTTCTGTCTTATAGTTGATTGGTTTGGCTGCTTCTTCTTCTTTAATCCTTTATATAAACACAGCAGTTTGTCTCCGTAGGCTCTGTACCAGGAAGCAACCTTCCCTCTCTCTGCGAGGGAGGAGATGGATTCCCAGGGCAAAGTCACAGGGTTGATGAGGCTTAGTGGAAAGACTGCTTGTTAGTACTGTGTGCATGTGTCTGTGGTGTGTGCGTGTGTGTGCATGCTTGTCCATGCATGCGTGTGTGTGTGCATGTATGCACCTGTGTGGTAGAAGCATACATGTATACACAGTACACCAGCCCATGTGTGTTGTGCCCTCGATGGTGTTTTTGTAGAATTTCTTTAAGCACACTACTGAGAACGCATCCGTGTGGGTAGCTGCTCCCACCAACTGCCAAGCCGGCAGTTCAGTGGGGGTTCTGTATAATTTCTGGGCACAAATTTATCAACCCAGTAGGTGTTGGAGATGTGTTAGTATTTTCTGTTAGATTCTTCTTAAGTATGGGCTCCACCAGACTAGGGAACAATGTGCTCTTGCACGTCCTGAGCAGAGCAAGGGCTATTGGTGGTGGCCAAGCCTGGGTCAGATAGATGATAACAGCTGTAGTCGGAGAGCTGCTTGCAGCCAGTAGGTGCTGTCCTGGCACCCTCTGCTGCAACTGGCTCTCAGGAATGCCCTCACTGTTCTAAAAGCCAGAGGACATTCTCTTGCTCACCTCGGGGGATGAGAAGCCTATTCTACTGATTCAGACCCCTCCAGAGGAATCACTCAGTTCACTTGAAGGGAAAGCAATCAGGTTTATTTCTCTTGTTTTTTTACATCTGCCTTCTCCTGACTGAGATGAAAACCCAGGCCATATGGCCACCCACAGAAGGCACAGTATTGCCTCGTAGCTTCCAAAAATGTTATGTAACCGTGAGTCATGAGGCTCAGCAGAGAGCCGAGGAGCCAATGGAAGCTCATCTGCTGCCGCGCAGGTCACATTTGGGTCACCCTACACCAGGGGTGGCACAGATCTTTCCCAGGACTCACTTTATACATTGTTTCAGTGTTTGATGGTTTTTATGTTCGACCTGGCTTCCTACAATCCATCCTAAATGGAGCCATTCTTTTTATGTTAGTGAACCCTGATGTTGCTTCTTGACCTGTGAGTTACTTGGTATGTTGATAGCCTACTATCCTGCCTGGGATAGGATCCTAGTCTTTCAGGATAGGGCTGAAGGTATGGATTTTTTTTTCTCTCTCTCTGAGTCAAGAAGCACTCACTTGCAGGTGGCACATGTCATACTTTACAGAGTTTACAAAGTATGACATACAGAGGCGGCCCCTGTAGATTCTAGCTCTGTAGGTCCAAAGTGGCCCAAGAAGCTGCA
Source organism: Ellobius talpinus (assembly GCA_001685095.1). NCBI lineage: Eukaryota > Metazoa > Chordata > Mammalia > Rodentia > Cricetidae > Ellobius > Ellobius talpinus. The sequence continues at coordinate 4,407 of LOJH01042094.1, read as the reverse complement.
TCTCTGGCCTGCATCATGGAGACAGATGTAGCTGATTTGTGAACCAAGCTTTGAAGACTTGGGTTTAAAATAAGCGTAGATCGGTTAACAGTAATATGAGGCACAGCGCTGTTTGTGAAAATGTGACACAGGGGCTGGAGTGTAGTTGGTGTTAAATTGTTTGCCTAGCACACCTGATGGCCTGGGTTCAATCACCAGCCTCATACATGCACACATGCAGGCATGCATACCCACAAGCATGCAGTTTTATAGATCATAATGCACACATGCAGGCATGCACATCCCCAAACATGTAGGTATATGCATCATACGTTTACACATGCAGGCATGCGCATGCACAAGCATGCAGGTATGCATGCACTTTATACATGCACACATACAGGCATATGTACCCGCAAACTTGCTGGTATGTGCATCATGCACACATGCATGCATGCACACCCACTAGCATGTAGGTATGCATTCACGGAAGGGATACCATCAATAAAATACCAGAATGATCCCAGGAGGAAGAACCCTTATTTCTGGTGGAAGATATCAGGGGTGGTTACCAAGAGGATGAGGCATTTGAGAGAACATTGAATGATGAAGAAAGAAGTCAAGGAAACCTGGGTTCTCTAGGGGAAACAGAGTCAACGTGAGAAGGGAAAAGGACAGAGAGAACTGGGGAAAGAGAACACCTGCCAGTGAGCTTGGGAGCAGAGTGGGCCACTCTAGCCCTGGGGAAGAATTGCCCTGCTGGTCCACAGGCTGTCTGCTGACAGAACTCCTCTTCACAGGTCAGCCTTTTAAAAACGTTTTAAGTTAAGGATTGGATGAGGCCCACCCACAGGGTTCAGAGAATCTACTTTACTCAGGCTACTGATTTAAACAAGAATCACACAAAAAATAAAAAAAAGAGCAAAACACTTAGAAATAGGTTTGACTATATGCTTGAATATGGTGGCTTGTCCACATAGACACAGAATCATCATAGTGGGGGAACAAGCCCTATGGTGTGTGTGTGTGTGTGTGTGTGCACGTGCGCGCCCACACACTATAGTACTATATAACCATAGCTGGCAAGGGAAGACCTATGATCCAGGAGAGCAAGACTCATTTCTGGGAACCTCATGGTCTTTGCTGTGGATGCTATGGTGAGCCTTTGTTCTGGCTTCACACACCCCAGAGTGGGCATGGGCTCAGCTGAGTGTATGTGCCATCTCCCATCTGTGGAGACAGGAGCCCCGATGAGTATATGAAGCTGTCCAGTTGCCCAGGTCTATGCCAAGAGGAAGTGGATTCTAGGGGAAGCACATGGACAATCTCTTATGGAGAACTCGCGCTCCAGATCAGTCATAGGGAAAGGGGAAAATGGAGTAAGCACGGGATCACTCAGACACCAGGGCAGGGCAGCCTGCTCTGGGGAGTGAGTTGATGCTATAGCTACACACATGTATATGATCTACAGAATACCTATATCTAATAGATGAATAAGGATGAATCGAGGTCTCATGACATGCACCCTTCTTCCACTGACATATGATAACCTATGGACCATCCTAGCTTTTCCATTTTACTAAGAAATAGAGGGACCAGCCATAACCTATTGAACCACCTTCACAGTGCCAAGCATGTGGATACCTGCTGAGAGATAAGAGACCCCAGTCCTGCGATAGGACTGTGGGGACTGAAACAGTGCTGCCCAGCGGATGCTTCTGTGATGAGACAGTTCTGTCCAGAGGAGCCCCGCCTCAGATCCCCCAATTATAGTTAGTGCAAATGATGAACTGGATTTAAGTTTTAGTTCATTTAAATGTAAATTTTTGCTCATCTAAATTATTTAAATTTTGCTTCACTTAGACTAACCTGTGGCTCCCGTGGAAAGGTTCAGGGTACTGCCTAGCAAAATGGCAATAATGCCCAAGTCTAAACAAAACCTCTAAGCAAAACTCCTTGCCGGGACTCTGAAAAACCCTGCTGGAGATTTTTATGCTGGGATACAGTTAGGGAAGTGTGCTGGACTGTGTTGCAGGTAACTGTGCTTTGCTTCTTTAAATGCTGCTAAACCTTTTCCTTCCTCCATTCGTGGTGGTGCTTAATTGCTCACCTGTGAGACTGTGCTCGAAAAGATGGGTGCTCTCCACCTAATGACATCTCAGCAGCTCCTGGGCACTGACTTGCTGGAATCTGCGAGGGCAACTTGTAAGGAGTGGGAGATGCTGGAGACATTTTGCTCTGATTGACTGCTCCTTTTCTGGCAAGGTCTCAGGTAGCCCAGCCTGGCTTCATACTCACTATGTAGCTGAGAATGACTTTGAACTTCTGATTTTCCTACTTTTGCCTCCTGAGTGCTAGGATTACAGCAGTGTGTGTGTGTGTGTGTGTGTGTGTGTGTGTGTGTGTGTGTGNNNNCACTGTTTTGCCTGGTTTATGTGTTACCTGGCTTACATGCAAGCCCTAGCTGTTCCTTGCTAGACAAGCACTCCCTACACTGAGCCACATCTCCAGCAGCCCATCAATTGCTTCCTGATCTAGAGGAACAAGCCTACTGGCCGGGCTGGGGCTGGCCCACAGGGAGGATGAGGGTGGGAAGCGGGGGCCTGTGTTGAGCCACTTGTTTGTTGGTGTCCCATGACATTTGTAAGCCAGTGGTTCAGCTTGAACTTGAGTTTGTTTAAATTCCAGCCTGGCCAGGTTTCCCAATGATTCTGGAATCCTATTGGCAAAATGAGGTATTGTCACCATTNAAAAAAAAAAAGTTCCCTTGTACCAAGGCTTGGTTTTGGCAGAGCTTGTGCGGGTTCTGCTCCCAGCCCTCATGTTTGACCTGACTGAAGGTGAATTGGCAAGTGGTGTGAAGACATAATATTCATCCAGGCCAGAAGTGACGTGAGATGCTATATATTGGCTCTCATGAAGGATGTCACATCTCTCCCTCTGCTTATGGGGAAGGGTGGTGTGTTTCTGAATCTCACTGCTTCTTGGGCAATCAGTCACCTGGGTGATGTCCCCATACATGTTAATAAAGCTCTCTGTACTTTCTCCAGCTAATCTACCTATTGTCACTTTGTTAAACAGACTGGACCCTTCAGGGAGGAGAAGTGGATCCCTTGGGATGGGAGGACCTGGGGCTCTAGAATTTTGTTTTCAATGCTATTTACTTTTATGTTACCCTTTCACAATCCAGAGTCACCTGGGAGGATAGAACCCGTGAAGGATCACCTCTATCAGATTGGCCTGGGGCGTGTCTGTAGGTTTTCCTTTTTGTTTGTTTGTTTTGTCGAGACAGGGTTTCTCTGTGTAACTTTGCCTGTCCTGGAACTCGCTCTGTAGACTGGGCTTGTCTCAGACTCACAGAGATCCCTCTGCCTCTGCCTCCCAAGGGCTGGATAAAGGCCTGTGAGCTACCACTGCCCAGCTCTGTAGGCATTCTTGATGGGAGCGCCTCGCTCACTGTGGGTGATACCATTCCTAGGCAGGTGGTTATGGGAGAGTTAGAAATACAGCCAAAAAGCTTGGTGGTTTCTGCCCAAGTTCCTACCCTGACTTCCCTCAGAGGCGAACTGTGATGTGGCACTGTAACTAACCCTTTCCTCCCCAAGTTGCTTTTGGCCAGTGTTTTACTTAGACACCTGGCATTCTAGACCCCAGGGCAGTTGGAATTCAGGCCTGTTTGCTGAGGATTTTGAAATGTTGTCTTGACTCTCTGAAGCCTGCCTGGAGCACTGATGAACATTCCCTGATTCTCTGTCCCTGTTACACTCATGTGACACTGTGACGGTCACAGTAACCACCATTCTGAGAGGTGGGCTGCTGGTCTTCTGAGCTGTCGCTTGCTCGGCAAAGGCTGAGTCTGGCTTGTGTGTTTGCTGGGAAGAGTGGAGCCTGGAATGAGGTTCCTGTCTGAGACACCACTCCAGTGAAGCCAGGATTCTTGACTTTGCGGCAGAACAGGATTTCAGGATGAACCCTAGGGGGCTGAGTCGGAGTTAGAGGAGAGACTGTAATAGTTTAGCATGGGAGTTAAGAGAAAGAGAAGCCTCAGGGGAAGGGTGAGAAGCACTCAGAGCCCAGCTTCACTGTCCTCTCAACAGTCAAGAAAATGATTCAGGACATTCAGAACCAAGCCAGTGGAAGGCCCCAGGTTCAGTTTTTCTTGCAAGAACTGGCTCTGCCTGAGCTGTGGAGAACATCAATCATGGGGTTGTCTATGCATGGAGAATCAGCTGCCTGCTCTGAGTCACATTCGGCTATATGTTAGAGGTAGCCCAGATGCCCTGGCTCCATCGATAATCAGTCATTTTTATGGTTCCAAGAAGAGAACCAAGCATTATCCAGACCAGGCTCCCTCATGCTCAGGGGCTTCTCAAGTGCACCCAGAGCCACCTCATGAGGTCTTAGGCTAAGGGTGTGATGGTGACTCTC
>LOJH01042093.1:1636-14267 GCA_001685095.1 Ellobius talpinus | reverse complement strand
CTTTATTAACCAATGAAAGTAACACATAGATAGATGACCCTCCTCCATCATGTATGTATGCTTTCACTGTAGTAGACCAAGTGTGCCTTATGTGTCACACATTTCTCTCTTAAGAATTAAATAACCTTCCTTCCTTCCTCTTCCTCCTCCTCCTCCTCCTCCTCCTCCTCACTTTGTAGAACAGGCTGGCCTTGAACTCACCAGAGATCCACCTGTCTCTGCCTTCCAAGTGCTGGGATTAAAGCCTGCGCCATCATGTCTAGCTATGAAGAAGATTTTTAAGGTCAACCACAGTTTATTATTACTCATCTTTTTTTCTTTTTAATTCAGCAGATGGACCAAATGTAAGGAAATGTACCTGGCCAAGGTATTACAGATAGGAAATCATTTCCCATTAACAAGAAGCAATTGTTTCCTCCCGAGTTTGTTTATCCTATACTAGCTGTGGAGGGCAGGTAGTGCTTGGTTTAAATTGAAATTTCTCCAACTATGTATTTATTTTATTTAACTTCTCTGTTTCTCAGTTCCTTTAATCTATAAAATCCAGTAGTGATATTCTTTTACAGGTAGTGAGAGGGATCCATAAAACTACAGAATAGGTTTCATCTGCAGACCCACCATGAGTGGCTATGTTCAGATTCCTTGATGAGAGTAAATTAGGAGAAATTCTAGATGCTCAGATGTATAGACTAATCTGGCTAAGTGAACATATGTCAGACATTTGCCAGCTTGCTGCCTTAATTTATAGGATACTGAGTATTGTCATCACATGTTAAGATGCAATGGATGATTATATATTTTCTAAATTACATAGTATTATAATGCCTATAGATACTTTAACATTTATTTCACTTGCCATGATTATATTATACATATTTTTAATGAGTCTCTACCATTTTCCTATATCTTGAGCCTTGCAAATTGATGTTACTTACTAATTCTTAGTAAAGAAAGTAGCCATACACTGATTATTGATACTTACAAAATCAGTATTTTTATTTCAAAATATGTTTTGCTGATATTTCTAAGAGGGAAATAACATGTAACATTATCTGAATTTTTATTTTTGCATGTGAATAACTTAAATGTAATTTATATGATTTAAATCTCAAAACACTCAGGACTTGGGATCCTTTAATACTTTTCTGTAAGACTTAACTCTGTCTTAAAGTTAAAATTTTAATAAACAAAAACAGGTGCCCTAACTGATGAAATGGTTGAATAGCTTTCAAGTACTGACATGAAAAACATGATTAACTGAGGTAGAATTTCAGGTTGATTGAAAATGTAATGTTAGCCCATATTCCTTCCGACTTTATAATTCATTTTCACAGATACAAGTTCAGACATACTTTATCATTAATTGCATCCAGGTTTTCAATACTTTGTATTATGCTTGTTATATAAATCATGTCTTTTTTTACTGGAAGGTGTGGTTCATTATTCAGAAAGAAAAATATCATTGTTTTATTTGAAAGGAAGCATACATGGGAAGGAAAAGAAAAAAGCAAATAACAGAAAGAAAATAAACAAAACTCAGAAAGTGTCAAGTTTTTGTACATATATGATAATAAAATCAAGAAAGTTATTGCCAGGCTTGATGGCACATGTCTGTAATCCTATTCCTTGGGAGGACAGAGCTAGGAGAATATGCATTATAGTCTAGACAAAGATACAGAGGAACACCTTAAAAAAGGAAGAAAGAGGGAGAGGGAGGGAGGGAGGGAGGGAGGGAGGAAGGAAGGAAGGAAGGGAAGAAGGGAGGAAGGGAGAAGGAAGAACTCAAGCTTTAAAAAAAGATAACTATTTCAGAAACTTGATAATGTGGATGGCATTCATCTTATATCCTGCCACTACTACTGAAAGCTTTTCTGCATTTTCTCATCTGGGCTCTGAGGTGGATGTCACTGTTTCTGGGTATTTTACCCTAGTCACGTGACTTCGTCCAGTCACTCTCAAATGACAGCCTGTCAAAATTTTATGCTTCAAACCTCAACCATTTCTAAATGATCACTTTCGTAATAGTTGAGTCTAAGGACTGTCATTAAAAACTGGAAACAGATAGGCTTGGGTAGGTACATACAGGCTTTGCATTTTGCATACTGTTTGACACCAGTACAACCGCCTAAAGGGCACTCAAAGGTCAAGAGCCAATTCAGTTTATGAGATCTATTTGTCATAATAGTAATGTGCAAAATAAACAAACAAAAAACCCCAGAGAACAAAAATCAATTAACAATAAAAAGGGAAAGAATATGTTTATTTGTTTTTTAAAGGGAGTACATTCTTCTCTTGAATTAAACATGCATAGCCACTGTGGGCAGCATGCTTAGGGAGGCACTTGTTGTGCTTCTAAATGGAAATAACATTATGGTTATGGCTAATCATAAAAGTCTGCTTGGTGATAAAGTAAGTTGCTAGTCTCACCTGGTCTCTGCAAATGGACAGCGTCTACGTTCACCATTACCATTAAAGTTATATTATTTAACTTCATTATATGTTATCTTAAAGGGCAATTTTCCACCTGCCGAGCTTTCTTTTGGACTCCAGCAGAGAGGGATGAGAAGAAGAAAACCACTTACTCTGCTTTTGGCTTTACTTCTCCTCTTTTTCCCCCTTCCTTCTTGGTTGATAGCTCGCTATAAATTTTAGTAGCTGAAAAATAAAGTTAATGGCTGAAAGACCCTGAATTTTTTGTGTGTAAAAACTTGTTAATCGTCATATTTTAATTGATTTTCCAAATGACACTAGTAAATTTTATTTACTTTTTATTAGCTTTGAAAAATGCCAAAGATAATTAAAATATAGCCACCTAGGTTTTGTTGGGAGAAATTCTTTTTTTTTTTTCTCGAGACACAGTTTCTTGGTAGCTATGTTCTTGGTAGCTATGGAGCCTGTCCTGGAACTTGCTCTGTAGATCAGGGTGGTCTCGATCTCACAGAAAATGCCTGCCTCTGCCTCCCAAGTGCTAGGATTAAAGGCATGCGCCACAACTGCCTGGCTGTTGGGAGAAATTCTTGCTGTACTCCAGGATACCCTATAATTTGTCATCCTCTTATCTCAGCTTCCTCAAGGCTAAAATTGCAGGATGGTACCTGGCCTAGCAGCAATGTTTAATTCAAAAATATTTTAACTCTTACTTCTGCATAGTTGAAAGATTTTAGAGGCTGCGTCTTCCTTCCTGTAGTCCCACATGAGGCTAGCCATGTAGTTATTCTCAAAATCAGTTTCTAAAGAATAAATTAATCCAAATAAACAATTAACTATTTCAAATGCATAATTAAATGAGTTATCATTATAAACTAAATGGTGAGGAATGATCTATATTTGGAAATTGCATGTTTAAAAGACAAAGCTATACTATGTAACACACTTTTTTCTTTTCTTTCTTTTTTTTGCATTTATTTTAGTGTGTGTATGGAGGTCAGAGGACAACTCTTGACAGTCACTTCTCTCCTTCCTCCATCTTAATCTGGGATTAAGCTCAGATTGTCACTCTTTATAATAAATTTTCCAGTTGAGTTAACTCTGCACTTCTTGAGTCTCATTTTTCAAGGCAGGTCTCTACTCAACCTGAAGATCTATAATACACTTAGGATGCTTGTCCAATGAGCTTCAGGTTCCAGGCTGGCACAGCCATACTTGTCTTTGTATACGTGTGTGAGCTTCCAGTTCCAGGTTCTCACTGCCTCGCTTGGCCTTTATACATGAGTGCCGAGGATCCAAACTCAAGAGCTCTTGATCATGTGGCAGACACTGATCCATCCCTCTAGTATGCCCTGCATTGTTTTAGTCCATATATGCATTGCATACTGTGTAAGTTATGTCCGATATGTCTCCTTGATGACTTATGTATTCCCTCCTGGTGAAATTCCATTGTTTTAGTCCATATATGCATTGCATACTGTGTAAGTTATGTCAGATATGTCTCCTTGATGACTTATGTATTCCCTCCTGGTGAAATTCCAAGTTCTTCTGGACTTTTGGAACCTTGCCTGTCATTATCTTAGTGTGCATTGACACATGAAAAATTGCAGCATCCTTTTGACTTCGGTAATTCTTTCTCCAGGTGAAGCATACATGCGACTGAGTAAGCTCCCTGAAGCTGAGCACTGGTACATGGAGTCGCTGAGATCCAAGACTGACCACATTCCTGCTCACCTCACCTATGGGAAACTGCTCGCTTTAACCGTAAGCACCCATCTTTTCAATTCTTCAGAAATTGAGTTTTTCCCATGTGTACAGGGGATAGCAGGAGTTTAAAGTTCCTGGGCCCAGTGAACGCAGTTAGTCAGTGATAATGATACTATTATAGACAGACAATGGAAAAAAACAAACCTTTGGGTCTGTCCTATAGATTGTGAGATATGAGCATCCCTGATATATCAACCAGACAGAGATGGAGAACATCAATTACGTCATCACCCATTCATGTTGTCTTAATGGCAGTGTTTGTATGAAAAATATGCTTTGCAAACTTGTTAGCATCAACTTGGGTAGAATTAGAACTAAGGTCTGTTTTATCAAATAATGGGCCATATAAAACATTACACATTTTACAGGACTATAGAGATGGCTCAGAGGTTGAGAGCATTGCCTGCTCTTCCAGAGGTCCTGTGTTCAAGTCCCAGCAACCACATGGTGACTCACAACCATCTATAATGAGAACTGGTGCCCTCTTTTGGCTTGCAGGCAAGCATGCAGACAAAACACTGTTTACATGATAAATCAGTAAATCAATAAATAAATATCTTTTAAAACCTTATAGATTTTGGAATTACTTCTGGTTAGAGGCAATCTATAAGAGACTTATAGATTTGCATCAGATCAGGGAATTCTCAGACCTTGGAGAAATTAAGTAAAAATAAAATAAAACTGAAAACTTTTGTTGAAGGTATTCTTCCAAGAACCACAATCTAGAAGGAATTACCATAATGTACAAAAAGAATGGTTGGCAAAATGTGGTAACTTTTGGGTTAATCAGATGATCTTTTGTTACCAAATAAGGTGGGTTCTAATGTTGGTAAGTATGAAGCAATAATGAGTAATTTGAAAAAATAAAAACAGAGAAAATGCTATTGCCTGCAGCAGCTATAGAGTTATTTCCAAAGCAATGTTCTCTTCGTGCAAAGAAAGCATTGGTATTGTACTAGGAATTCTATACATATTCCCATAAAAAAAGTAAAACATTTTGTGGGCAGACGTTTCTTGAATATAGTCATTTTAAGGTCACTGCTCAAAAATAAAATATCAGAGATAAATCTGAGGACAAGCTTTGCTCAAATTTATGGAGTTCAGATGACATACAGAAGTTCTTGGACATGTTCAACCTGCACCATAAAGATTTGGTAATAAAGAATGGCTCTAAAGTTTGGCATAGTGATACACACCATTAATCCCAGCTCTTGGAAGGCAGAGGCAGGTGGATCTGTGTTAGTTCAAGACTAGGCTGATCTACATAGAAAGTTTCAGGACAGGCAGTGCTGCATATTAGAGAGAACCTGTCTCAAACAAACAACACACAAGCAAAAACAGGTACATAAAGAATAATGGCTCTGGCGAGTTTCTCATTATAAATTCCTAGCTGACTGAAGGAAAATGAGACTTTGAGGGCACATCCACCCCTAACATTGCCTATACTACTGAGTAAAATGTTAACAATGACTGCACAGCAACAATTAGGGGAAGGGGATTCATAAACATGAACTGATTTGGGGAAGAGATCAGGTAGAGCTACAATCGATTTGTCAAAGATCACAATCTAAGGAAGTTTGTTCCGTGGAGATTTGATCCAAAGAATCCCGGAGAAGAACATGAACCAGGGCGTCTGGCATAGTGCAGGGCTGAGTTAAAAGCTATGCAGCAGGATAATGATTTGCATGGTATGACTGTAGGGGTTGGGTTTTTTCCTCTGTGGACACAAATGCTAGGAACCCGCACCCTTCTCTAAAACAAGAACAGAGACTTTTGATGATAAAGCAAATGAGTTAGCAGTCCGTGGTGCAGGTGTGGCTCATACAGCTGAACTGCAGTAAGGGGAAAGTGTGCTTTGCTTTGCGTGTGGGTTGAGTCTGTCTCCCAGAGGTGCATATGCTTGAAGCTTGACTTTTCATGTGGTGAAGATCCTAAATGACAACCAGTCAGAGAAGGGCTGAATGTTCTATAATTCAGTCAGGGCAACATCACCTTCACAAGGCATTAATGCTGATCTCAGAGCAAGTGAATTCTCGAAAATGCAAGGCTCCTGATTCTCCCTGGCTATGTATCTTGTCCTGTGATCTCTCCCTATTGGTCACGTTCCCACTGTGATGTCATCTATCGTGTTGTGATGTACCCATAAGACTCTTCCGCAGCAAAGCCGGAACTGGTACATTGCCCATAAACATACCAGATCCGTGAGATAATTAATCTTTTTTTGTTAAGTATTTAGCTTCGGGTATTTTGTTTGATCAACAGATGAGGGACAGCAGACAGAGGGAGGAGTGGAATATATGTTGATTCAAAGTCATCTCTTTTTATATTTTTGTGTTTTTTAATTCTTCTCTCATGCATTACATCCTGACCATAGTTTCCCCTCCCTCCATTCCTCTCAGCTACCCACCTCCCCTCTCCCCCAGATCCACTGCTCCTCCATTTGCCTTCAGAAAAGGGCAGGTCTCCCAGGGATATCAACTGAACACTACTTAACAAGTTACACTAGTACAAAGCACAAGTCCTCAAGTCAAGGCTGAGCGAGGTAACCAAGTAGAAGAAATGGGTCCCAGGAATAGGCAAAAGAGTCAGAGACACACCTGACTCCCATTGGTGGGAGTCCCACAACAATAAGGTATACACAGAGGACCTAGCTCAAACCCAAACAGGCTCTATGACTGTCCCTTTTTGAGTGCTAAGATGTTTACTATTTCTCAGCCACTCTGCAGAATATCAGCAATGTGGGCTGTCTTCCTGTCTTCTCACACCCCTTTCCCTCATCTCTTTCCTTTGAAGAATTCATTGAATTTTCATCCCTAAAACCACAATCTTTCTGGGGAAAGATTCTCTGTCTACATTAGAAGGCACTCTTTAATGATGCGAAGAAGCAGGATGAAAGCTTTTACTAACTCACTCCTAGCTATGAATGGTCAAAATTGGGCCGTCAGACCTATGATGAGAAACAAATTGGTACCATGAAAAGTCTGAAGACTCTTAGGACAGAATGACTTTTTTTTTGGCAGAGATTTGTAACACACAGCATTTATGGTGTCATAAGAATGGAAATGTTGAAGGGGAAAACCAAAGTTTTACAGGCAGAAACTATGACAGAACTGTTTTCATTTGAAGGAAGAGAAGTCTTTCGGTGTGCAAATGCAAATACGGGGAAACAAAATGTCTAAAAGACATTTGGAACTTTTGAGATTTTCTCATGGTGCACAGACAGCCATGGTGAACTTAATATTTTTTCAAAGAACCATTTCAAAAATAACTATGAAGGTTATAGCTGCCTAACTATGGCCCTTCCTACAACAAACAAGCAGAGAAAAATGGCCACATTTTCACACATAGTGCTGATGTGCCTAGACCCAATACCAGGTATAGAGAGCACATATCCTGTTGTTAGATTTTCAATGCAGAGAACGTTAGGCTTTCTTTCAAAATAGATTTGAAAAGCTGCATTGAAAGTTTTTGCTTACAGAAACATGTTGAAAAGAAAGAAAAGGCTTGCATATCACAATATAAATTTTAAAATTTCCCTCCAGTAATATTTTTATAGTTTCCTACTTGATGATTAGATGAAATGCAGACTTCTGTGGAATGGCTTGACCATAGAGCCAAATCCCTCAACCATATTTAATAGTTTCTTCTAAATTAAATGTTTTGCAGATTCCGAGTCCAGTATATTATGTTCAATCGATTACGGGTTACTTGCTCTTCTAATATAGCACTGAATTGACAAGGTGGAAAATGCCACACATTTTGACTTTTCAGATTGTGTGTGTTTTATTAAACAGAACAAGCTACTACTCCAGGAGAAGTAGAAATGGGGTGTTGTGTTTCCCTTGTGCCAAAAGTTGCCAAAGGTCAACTGTGTAAAAATGTTTGGCAGCTATATCAGAGTTAGACTGTAAATGATGATTTCATAGGAGAATTCTGTTTTTATAAGAAAATGAGGAAAATTTGATGATTTCTACTTTGATTCTAGTTAGTGGACTGACTTATTTGGAACGATTTTTTCTTACACATTTGTCTTTAACAAGCTCTGTTCAAAGGGATTTAAGGCTTCCCAGAATGCTTTTGCACATCTTATAGATCATGTCCATTTTATTCCTCTGCTGAAAAGGAAAGGAAAAAGAAAAGGAAAGCCATCTTTCTCCTCTCTCTACCTATTGAAATTGTATTTCCTTTGTGAAGTCTGCTTGGAATTTCTCAAGAAGTTATAATTTTTTAAGTTCTTGATCATCTTTATTCCCCCTTCCTGTACCTCTACAGTGTGAATTGAACAGCATATAAACATGTCTGTCTTTTGATATTAGACATAGAACAGGGACTCTAATCTTTTTATTTTATGGCATTTCAACATGGATTGGCTTGGGCTGACACTTACTGAATCTTTAATCCCTTCATTTGGTCCACACATGTCCTTAGACCTACTGTTCCACACTGACCATTGCATTCCTTCTCATGGATGTGTGCTAAAGTATTGGATGAGAGCAGCATGACCACACAGTAGACACACGCATAGTCTTCCAAAACACTGAAAAGAAGGTGATGTTAGAGGGAGGTGCATCATCTGTGTCCGGGGCTGGATGTTATCGCTGTATTACTTTTTTTATTTTTATCTTAAACACTTTTTTCCCTAAAATAAATTTTGAGCATATTCCTTTTTCTCCCCCCAACTCCTGTCAGATAGTTCCTGCCTCCATATGTACCCGGCTTCATACTTGGAGTTTCCATCTCCAAACAAAAGCAAGACAGGGAAGCAGCAACACAATCCAGAAATCAAAACAGAAAATCAGTAAGACAAAAACTCAGCCAAAACAAGAAGCCCATACAAAGCAAAGCAAAGCATGAAGTCTGTTTCGTGTTGTGCAACTACTGTTGGGCATGAGGCCTGCCCTGGGTTGTAGTTGATATGTACCCATTGGCATTGCATTGGAGAAAATTGATTTTCCCTTTCCCAGCAGGTATCAATTACAAATACCTTCATGGTTAGGGGTGGGACTTTGGGTTCACCCCCCACCTTTCCATGCTAGGATGTTGTCCGGTTTGCGTCTGTACAGGTCTTATGAGTACTGCTGCAGGCTCTAGGGGTCCATGTCACTGCTAGTCCTCTTGTGTCCTTGCCTCCCTCGAGTCCACTGCCTTTGTCTTTTCTCTCACATGGGTCCTTGAACCTAGAGGGGAGCCGTGTGACAGAGATATCCTATGCCGGACTCAGTGCTCCAAAGTCTAACTTCCTGTACAGACCACTTTATTAATTACAATTCCTGCAGCAAGAAGCTTCTCTGATGAGGGTTGAGCAATGATCTGCACTCTAGTTATAGCAAGGTGTGACTAGGAGTCATTTTATTGTTCTGTGCCTTGGGGACTGGTTATTTCTTGATCGTTCTTAGAGAATGCTATTCCATTTTATGATTGAGACACCTGAGCAACCAAGATTTAAATAACATTCCCCAAAAGACATTTAGTAATTAAATAGTAGAATTAAATACAACTATACAGTTTTGCATATTAGGTGTTATTAATTTTTATTCTCTAGTACATAATTTTAAGTGGATTCTTCCCCCATTAATAGGCCATCTTTAACTGATTAGAGAATCTCGGAAGTCAGTCCCTATATCTTTCTATTCATCACTTAAGGTCATTTTTTGATATTTGTTTTAAGTATCAGTTTAGATTGTTTGAAAGATTAAATGTATTTTTATTATCAGATGTGATTGCTCATGGACAGAGGACTTAAGGCTATAGACATATTTTGATTCAACCTTATATCTGTAATACAAACTTCCCAGGGTACCCTAGGGGACAGCTCTGCCTCAAGGTCACGCATAGGTTCCATGTTTAAATATAGCGGGGCTCAGCTGACATCTCTGTAAAAATATATGGGACTTTCATACTAGTATAATATCCAAATAAAATACAAAACACGGGCTGAGTTTAAATTTTTCTGCTTAAGATTGTGATTTATTTCTTGTTTGAACTTTTTTGCCTAGGGCTAACTCCATGCATTTAAAATTGGTCATGCACTAAGAAGGGCAACAAAAATACCGTTTCCATTATTGTATTTCAGGTGATTTTTCTAGTTACTTCTAAAGCTGTGTGGGTCCTGAAGCCTTGTNTTTTTTTTTTAAAACCTTTGTTCTCTTCCATTTATTTTAGCCAAATATTTTTCAGTTTTTGTCAGCCTGTAAAATTAATATTGATTTAAATTGTAATAAAACCTTCTTGGCTGTTAGCTTATTTTCCAGATTTAGGTTAGTGGGAAAGAAGGAAAGATATTGGAGACTCTAACAGTAATTCTTGACATACAAAACCTTTATTTTGGCTACCGCGTGGACACACTAAGCCAGACTCCTGTGTCTAGCCAAAGTTAACTGGGCTCCGTAAAACTCCAGTTGTGAAAGTACGTGATGTTCTCCAAAAAAGCCCTCCCCCCCCACCCCGCCCCAAGCTGCTTGGTGTCTCTGTGTCTACTGGAAGCCCAACACACTGTCCTATGCTCCTTTTATAATTATTATTATTACTTGGAATTGAGAATTCTCTTTCCATTTGGCTTTATTCAGAGCATAGTGCTTTCCTTTTGTGTGCTGAGCAACATCTGGCTTTCTGGATTTGTTTTGTTGTGATTTCTGTGCAGCCATGTTTAGATTGGAAAAGTCCCCGCAAGAGACAGTTCTGTGTAATTCTGATTCTGTGATTAATATGAACGTATTCAATTCATATGTTAAATTTACTTCTGCGAAAAGGGAAAACGTTATATCATATGTAATTGGCTGCCTAAATATTAACTGACATATGGAAGGAAATTTAGTTCAATATAATGTTCAGTTAAGCTTTCATATAGAGTTGCCTTATATAAACTTTATGATTTATTGTTCTAGATAAAACAATCATCATTGTGTTGTGTTTACTGAGAATCAAAATGGATATGGTAATTTTATTAGTACCCCTTTCCATAATTCAAAATAGGCACTTTTAACCTAATATCAGCAATGTAAGTATTATGTTTACATCATTAGGTGACATGGGAATCTAAAATATATTTCTCTGTCTTTGTCTAGGAGAGGTCAATGTGAGGGGTGTTTCCTTTTGCTAGACCCCCTCGGGAGTCATACAAATCAAATGCTGACATTCTCTAGCATTCAAAGCTGTGCAAATGTAGATGTAAAACAGCTATTTTTCCCCTTGTGCCATTTTCATGTTAACTTTTAATTTCTGGGAATAGAAGATTATATTGTTCAAAAATGACCTGCCTTTTTTTTGTTTGAGGTGGTTTTTTGCTTTTGCTTGTCTTTTGTAATGGTCTATAGTTTCCATTTCATGCAATTAGAATAGCCTGTTAACTCAAGTCCCCCCCAAATCCTTCAGGCACTTGAATGTCTACATCTTTGTTTGTTTGTTTGTTTTTCCAAGAAAGGGTTTCTCTGTAGCTTTGGTGCCTGTCCTCGAACTGTCTCTTGTAGACCAGGCTGGCCTCGAACTCAGAGATTTGCTTGCCTCTGCCTCCTGAGTGCTGGGATTAAAGGCATGCACCACCACCACCACCACCAGGCAAATGTCTCCACCTTACTGGAGTGATGAAGATAAAGAAGCAATGTGGTTTTAAATGTAATATAGCATTCTCACAGAACTTTTAAAAACAAGCTTTTATAAAAACCTGCAGTGGGCAGATGTTTGCTGCCTTAGAGTTCCCACTGAACAGTAGCGATTTCAGGGTTTCAGAAAAGACTTAGTGACTTTTGCTCCAGAGACACTAATAGCAAAAGTCAGTGTTCTGTACTTGTGATTGTGGGAATGACTTTTGTTTCAGAAAGCATAATTATGTAGTTTCCTAAATTGTATCCAGACTCTTGTATTGCTATGATAGAAATAGGAGTCCACATCACTTTGCGGGCATCTCGTTCCCATTTTATATTTCTTAAATTTGTTAATTAAGTCTCATTCATGCACTATGATGCTTGCCTTGGCCTTACAACCTGCAACTTGTTGCTCTTTCCCAGCATTTTTGTTGACTCTCCTGTCATGTAACCTAGTATGAAAACGTGTTGATGTAAGGCCAATTGAGTCATTAGTTTTTACTGTATAATTCCATGCTGACTGCATTCTGTGGCCCTAATAAAATGTGCTGACCAAATATATCTTGGAGGAGGAAAAGGTTTATTTGTATTATACTTTCAGGACACAGCCCATCATGAAGAAAAATCAGTTCAAGAACTCACCTGAAGCAGAAAACATGGACAAATGCTGCATGTATGTGTGTATGTAGGTGTTCGTGTGTGTATGTGTGTCTGTATATATATATATATACATATATATATATGTATATGTGTGTATGCTAATTGCCATATGTGCCATGTGTGTGTATGGATGCATAGATAAATTAATAGAGACAGATAGATAGATAGATAGATAGATAGATAGATAGATAGATAGA
>LOJH01042092.1:0-14267 GCA_001685095.1 Ellobius talpinus | reverse complement strand
GGCCTATCAAAGGGCCAAGGCAGTTTCTTTATTAACCAATGAATGTAACACATAAGACAGATGACCCTCCTCCATCATATATCATATTTATTGAAGAAGTGACATGTTCCTTCAAAGATGGAAAAGTTTATGTCTACAAGTATGGATAGAAACTCAGATTAATGTGGTTTTAATAAGGCATTCTTTTATTCATTCGAATTTTGTATTGTTCTTGGATATCTGTTAGGTGTCAGCTACAAAATGAATAATGAAAATATTACTTAGGCCAGATAAAAGAAACTTTGATGTAAAACATGACGTGTCATATGTTACAGTTGCTAATAATTTCAGGATGTTTCTATATTGGAAATCTAGGCTTTTAAAACTTGCTTTTATATCTCATTTCTGATTCCGGTTATCCTGTGTCTTTACCTTGAAAACTAAAGGCCACTCAAAGTCCCTGATTAACACAATGATAAGCTCAGGGGAGCATTTTCTCTCTGCAAAGCTACAGACTAGATTCCTCATCATAATGCTTTCATTTCAATTTTCCCATCCAAAAGATAAATCTTTGAAGGTACCTAAACTTCAGAGACTGTTGCTATACCCTTTTGGTTCTATGTGTTAGTTTTCAAAAGATTTGAAATGATGATTTTAAATTATCAAATACTTGTGATGAGATTTCAAACATTATAAAGCCAACATATCTGTTTCTAGTTTAACAGAACTACCTGTGGTTCAGAACAAACAGATTGGGTCCTCTGGAGAAAAGTTTCTGAAGACATTGGCCAATACTCCTCAAATAGGGACAAGACAATCCACTTGTGAATCTGTCCATTTGAGGTTGTCAAATGACACTATGTGTCATTCATTCATAGTACTTTGGAGCCCAGGATAAACTTCTGTAATAATTTTAAAACTCAGCCTGTTTTATAACTTCCACATCTAGCACAGATCTCTTTCACACAGCTACTTAGTTTTCTATACATTGTGGCATCTCAGAAGAGACCAGAATCATGTGTCAAAAGGCCCCATGTTGTGCACTTGTTCTTGATTTATGTTCTCAGCCACCTGAAAAACAAGGTGTATTCCCCACAAATATTTTAAGTTTCTTTCCATCCAGAACTGAAATAATGTTAACTTCTCTATCACACTGATAATAGAAGAAAATACCTAAAATTTATCCTATTTGTTTCTAATTTGTTATTATTGTTATTAATGTGTGTATGTGTTTGTGTCTGTTTGAGTACGAGTTTTACTAGGAACAGTCACCTAAGTTGAATTACAAAGGAAAGGGTCATTAACAACTTGAAATCTTCTCAAGTGGGATGATTAGGTCAGTTCGTGCTGGCAATAAGGGGGAGGAAGAGAAGACATTGTAGAAAAACATCATTTAGACTTAGTGTATGGGGCTGGAACACAGGGAAAGAAGGCAAGATGCTTTGCTCTTGAAATTATCATGTACATAAGAGAATAAATGTAGTCTATAGAATTGAAATGAGATAAAAGAGTTCTGAGAACAGGAACCCTTACATGTGAGTTTAATCTGCATAATTTCAATTTCATGAACAAACAAAAAAATATATGTCTATAGGGTTTGGAGAGGTGGCTCAGTTGTTAAGAGCACTGGCTGCTCCTAGAGAGGCCCCACATTTGATATCAAAGCTCACATGGCAGCTTACAGCTGGATGTATCTCCAGTTCCAGTGGGTCCACTGTCCTCTTCTGACCTTCACATGTACTGCATGCATGCTGGACACTTGCCTAAATACACATAAAACAATCTTTAAAATTAAAAAAAAAACATGCTGCCATAATTGATTCTTCTACAAATATATTGATATGCAATATACACTAAAAGTCTCACTTAATGTTTGGTCTAGATAAAGAATATGTAAAGACTGTATGACTAGAGGATTATACTGCCTTAGGATGAAAATAGACATCTGGACTTTGTGTCAACCTAAATACCTCAACTGCTCTGCAAAAAACCCATTAGAGATACAGAAAACTGCACAACTGTGCACATATTTGCAAATATTTCAGTAATTAAATCATGTTGAGTGCAGCTAATTGTGTAATAACTGAAAATACTGCAGTACACTTCACGTGTAAATGATTTGCCATGCTTCCAGTAGAATTGCTTCCATCATTTTGCTGCTTCGGTAAAGGAATCACATACTTATATCTATTGGTTACAAACTCATTTTTAGTAAAATAATCTTAGCTATAAAATGCTAATTGTGTTCATGATTGGATTGTGCTGGAGAGACACATATGACTTTATGTTTGTATAAAGATGAATCTGAAATATGGCAGCAGTTGAAGTTATTGTTCTGAGGGGCTGAATAGATGGTTCAGCAGCTAAGAGTGGGCATTGTTCATATAGATGGCTCATTAACTTCCCAGTGCCTATGTGGAGTTCCTCATAGCTTTCAGTAACTCCATGCCTAAGGTATCTAGGAACCTGGCCTATATGGGCAATGCAAATACACACATGTGCACAGACGCACACAAATAAAAATTCAAAGTGAATTTTTGAAAAGAAATGTATCACTGACAAGACTGAGGTAGTGATTTAATACACATATGTGCAAAAAGATAATCCTAAAACCACAAAATGAAAATTTTAAGATGATAGAGTAATCTTTTCTGGTGTGTACTAGAATGTAGTTTCATAATAATGAGCTTCTTGCTGTGTGTTTGTTTTTAAAATCCATATCACTATGTTTATAGTATAACAAAACAATATTAAATAAACCATAAATTCATATATGATTCATATTACACCCAATTTATGTAGCTCTGTATGTGTGTTAGCATGTTTCTCCAAGTGATATGGATATGTGTATATTTTGTGTGCTCCAGAAGAAAAAAATAAAGCATTTAACCACTGGATTTGAAGCTATGAGTAAAATTATTTGTTTGTGTGTGTGAGAGAGAGAGAGAAAGAGAGAGAGAGAGAGAGGAGAGAGAGAGAGACTGTGGTCAGAAATCAATATTAAGCATGTTCATCAATCTCTCTGCATCCTATTATCTGAGCAGGGTCTCTTCCTGGATCTAGATTTTATCAGTTTGACAAGATTATTTGGCCAGGAAACTCTAAGGGTCCCCCTCCTTTCTTTGCCATACCAGGACTGGCATTTCAGATACATGCCACGACATGTGGCTTTTAACATTGGTGCTGGAGATCTGGATTTAATTCTTCCTGCTTTCTCAGCAAGCTCTTTGCCTACCAGGCCTTCTCCTCTGCCCCATTATTTGTTAGATACTTTTTACAGATGTACAAATTTTATTAAATAAGCAACTATTAATGTTTAAATTGGATATAAATTACAATGCAGTTATGAAGAATAAGGGCATTTAGGAATATATTAATTAATCTTTAACATAAATTAATACATTTTATATTAATTAATATAAAATATAAAGCTTCATACTTTCTGTATCATGTATTAAACAGTTTAATCTTTTAGAAAATATATACAGTTAAAATTCATTGGAGTTTTCTATATAATAAAGAAAATACATGGTCCATTATCCTACTTAACAGACATTTTATAATTTTTCAAAGATCTTTGGGGGATTAATTTATGAATAAATGTTTAAAGGCTCTTTCATTGGCCATTTTCCTATGTCTGGTGTCATTTGAAAGCTAGTGAGCTTCAGATTGGCAATGAGGTCTTAATTTTTGACTGAGCTAAGAAATAGTCTCTAGACCCCGAGTTCCACTACAAAGTGAAGAAGAACACACTTGAAAAGCCACCTTTCAGAAAGAGCCCTCATTATCTTCCTTAGAACACAGTCCAAAAGAAACACAAAGTTGATCCAAGGTTTCTTGGCTTTTCACTTGTCCAGTAATCTCAGAGGTCTGTTTATGGTTTCTAGTAAGCCAGGTAGGACTTCAAACACAATTTATGTAATGTTTTTACTTAATTCTCACAATTTCCAAATGTTTGAATGATTGGATAAGTGTGGAAAGCTGAATACAGAGGGATACATTACCTAGACAGAAAATGTTCTGCACTTAGCAGTCTAATGCCATAGCTTTTCCTCCTGATCTGAGTGATTGACTGCCTGCCTGCCCCCCAAATTAGGAGTATCACTACTATTAGTAGATGGAGGTAGCCCAGAGAGACAAGATGGAGAAGTTTTAATTATCTACTCATTAGTGCCACCTCCATAACCTTTGGCAAAGTCTTTCATTCCCTTTCATCACATTTTGTATGTGATAAAACATACAAAATATAGAAGAATTTCCCCTTTCTTCCTGGAGCATGATTGTGACCTTTGTAATGTTCCAGAGGTCTTCATAGTTCAATCATATATAACTACGTGATTATATGACCATTATACAATACATTGGAAAATCATAAGGGTAGAAAATGCCAGGAAGATGTATTTGTTAAAATAATTTTTAAATGTCAAGAAAACACCACTAAAAATCTCAGGAAATTTTTATGGCCAGTGAGATGGCTCCACAGGGGATGGTGCCTGCCACCAAGCTTGAGGACTGGAGTTCAACCGGAAGGCCTGCTTGGGCAAGGACAGGGTCAAGACAAGGTTTTCTCTGATCTTATGTGCCTAGGCATGCATCCATCCCTTGCCCCCAGATGGAGTGAAGTTAGTTTTGGGGCGGTGGCTCAGCAGTTAAGGACAATAGCTGCTCTTGCAGAAGACCAGAATTTGGTTCTCAGCAGCGACATTGGACAACCTAGACATCATTGTAACTCCAGGTTCGAGAGATCCATTGCCTCTTTCTGGGCTCCTTGAGCACTGGCACTCAAATGAGTATGTAGACATAATTAAAAATAAAATAAATTTTTAAAAGAAAAAAAATGAAATAGTAGGGAGCTGGATCAGAAAGTAAGAGTTCTTGCTCCACATGTGTAATGGCATGGGATCAAATCCACCGGACTCAGACAAAAGACTGGGCAAGACCTGGAATTACTATATCACCACATCTGTAAGACAGAGGGACAGTTACAAAAGTGATATGGGATTTCCCTCTGTATGCTGTGAATATCATTGATTAATAAAAGAGCTGATTTGGGCCTATAGCAGAGATATAGGGGAACAGAGCTAGGTGGGGAAAACTAAGCTGAAAGGAGGCAGAGTCAGGGAGAAGCTATGTAGCCCTGGCCAGAGACAGATGCCAGAACTTTAGCTGGTAAGTCACAACCATGTGGCGATATGATTAATAGAAGTAGGTTAAATGCAGGTGCAAGAGTTAGCCAATAAGAAGCTAGAGCTTATGGGCCAAGCAGTGATTTAATTAATATAGTATCTTATTAATGTGGTTATTTTGGGAGTAAGCAGCCAGAAACTAACTAGCAGCCTCCTTACTACACATAAGTATCATTGAAAATTGCTAGCAACCAATCAGGATCCAAGTTGTCCTGTCTGAAAGGAATAAGAATGATACAGCTGGACACTAAATATCCTCCACTGAAGCATGCACACAGGTATGCATACTATACACAGACACACACCCAAGCCCAACTTCACAACTAAAAATAAATAAAATTGAAATTTAAATGGATTACTCAAAGATAAACTTATTTATTTTTGAAATATAGATCACATAAGTATTTATTTTAAAAGTGAGTCCTATGCTACTTTATGAGCTCATATCTATCTTCACATAGATGATATCTCAATATGTTCCTGTTGGAATCTGTGAAGAGAGTGAGCCACTGTCGAGGGTTGTGGCCCAAATAGCAGTAGGATACTGACACTGTATCCTTTTCATAGGTGAGGCATGGTCCCCTCATAAAGTAACTGAAGTACCCATCTCAGACTAAATGGAGTGAGCAAAAGGAGCAGCTGAGCAAAAGTCCTCTCTGACATCCCTAGACAATGGACAATGGTGAGGACATGTGTGCTCACACCAGTGTGTGGATAGGAAAACAGTGCCACACAGTGTTCATGAGTGCTTCAGGAACTGGACTTGAGGGTGTTTGCAGTACAATTCCACAAGAGTGGAGCCAAAGCAATTAGCACAAAAGATTAATAAGAGGTTAAGGAACAGAACAACCAGTCAAGAACTTTCGAGGAAAAGAGAAACAAGGAACTTTAAAGTGTTAGTATAACATGTGAAATACACTTTCTTTCTTGGCACAGAAAAAGTCTCCAACTAAATGATTCACTAGAGCATGAAACAACAATTCAGTAATAAACGTAAAAAATAGTAAATAATTTTGATCAATAATATCATTCAACCTCATTCTAAGAAATGATCTAATCTACATGGAAAGTAGAGAAAGACAAGAGCTTTTGAGTAAATGGAGAGCATGGAGACCTTGGGAGAGGGTTGAAGGGGAGGGGAGAGGCAAGGAGGGGAGCAGAGAAAAATGTAGAGCTCAATAAAAATCAATAAAAAAGAATACTGTGGTCTGGAAAAAAGAAATAAAAATTGCTATATATATATATATATATATATTAGTGTATGTGTTTGTATAGGTATACACATTAAATATAGCTATTCCTAGCTCATTGTATCTACAGAAATTTAAAGCAGTGAAAGCCTGGACAATATCAGCCACTGGATAGCAATTAGTGATATGTTAGTCTGAAATTATCAATCAAAAATAAAGGGAATATCCATCAAAATAAAGAAAATTGTATGGTCTTTTAATATGCAACTTATTTCTTGGTGTATATACCAGAGCAATCATTATCAATGTGTGTGATAAAGACAATGATTTGCAGTGCTTTTAAAGAACAAAACTGAAGAGAATTTTAATGTCCACTTAAGGAATTGTTTGAATGAACACAGATGTATCCAAGGATTGGAGTGACAGACAACTACTTAACATTGCTACAAGAGATATTTGAAAACTTGGTTCTTTAGAAGATTTATTGTTACTACTATTTTTTTAATATTTATTAGTATTATTTTAAAATATTTATTGAATTTTAAATATGTGTATACTGCACGTGTCTTTCTGAGTGTGTGCCACATGTGAGTGCCCTTGGAGGCTAGAGACATTAGCCCTCTGGATCTGGAGTTACAGGTGTTTAGGAATTGTATGAAGTGTGTACTGAGAAATGAACTCAGATTCTCTGTAAAAGTCATATGTTCCCTTAACTGCTGAACTATCTTTTCAGGACCTTATTTTTTTTTAGTGCATGTGTGCTTTTTACTTTGTGTGTGTGTGTGTGTGTGTGTTCACATATAAGGCATTGTGCCTGTGTGCAGGTGACAGGACAGTTTTGTGGAGTTGCTTTTCTCTTTCCACCCTGACAGTTGTGGAGTCAGGTTACCAGTTTGTCCTGCAGCATTTTCCCTACTAAGTCATCCCATGACATCTGATGTAGCATTTTAAAGTTATAGTAATCAATACTAATAACTTACTTTCCTCAGTCATATTTTTTTAGTGAACCATTAAATTTAATTCTAATTCATTGTGATTTCTATGTCCCAATTCTCAATAAAACACATATCTGGCATGGGAGGTCCTTCTGTCTTTGTGTTGCTTTTATTGGTTAATGAATAAAGAACTGGCTTGGCCTATAGCATGGAAGGAGGAAGGCAGAGTCAGGGATAAGCGATGGAGCCACAGCCAGAGTCAAACATGCTGAAACTTTGCTGGTAGGCCACGACCATGTGATGATGCACAGATTAATGGAAATGTGTTAAATTAAGATGTAGGAGTTAGTCAATAAGTTAGAGTCAATGGGCCAAGGAGTGTTTTAATTAATACAGTTTCTGTGTGATTATTTCCGGTCTAAGCTGCCAGGTGGCCAGGAACCAGCAAGTGACCCTTCTTACTACACATATCTTTCGTCCTTTTCTCTTCATTAAACAAACAACTTGTGCTTTTGTGTATGTATGCATTGAATTGTATCTGCTAACTTATTTCTCAACAAATCTCAGGAAGTTAGCTATGTGTATTTCTCAGAAGCATTCCACATGATTGCAAAAATAAAATTTCTATGCATGTAACATTTCTTTGCATTTTTTTCCAAACACTAGTTAGTTTCTCTTGTTACTTCTAATGAATCTGATGGTGTGTCTTTTAATTCTGCATTTGCACTGGTGTTGTGAACAATCTTAGCATAGCCCACTTTATTGCTTAACAGTGTGTGTGTGTGTAAAATATATACAGGCAGGGCATTTTTTTCTAGTTTTTAGGGAAAGAAGTTATGTGTTTGCTAATTCTCTGGGCCCACATTGCCCTCTGAGAATGAATATGTAAGGACTCATGGTCAGTTCTAAGTTTATCTTCTCAAGTGGAGGTCCAGACTCATCCAGATGTTTCAGGACACTGCATTATTCTTAAAGTCATTTATGTTCACTCCCTGAGCCAGAACTGGCCTTGGTGATTAGTTCTGGAGGTACAGATGAAATAGAATTGATGATGCATTTCTGATCCAAACCTGGATCAGGAAAGACCAGGAGCTTCCAACTGGTTGCTGAGCATGTGACCTCTGTAGCAATCCAGCTCCCCATGGAAAGGATAATTATCCAGAGAGTTTCATATTTCAGATGTCATGGATTCTGGTGGAATTATCAACTAAGCTCCCAGGTGACTGGTAACACCATCTCTACTTCTGCATAAAATGTTCAGATGATTTTAACCCAGTAGACGTTGACCTCAACTCCAGAAAAGGCTGTGAGTGGGAACTTGCCATGCTGCCATTTCCAAATTTCTCCTGTGACTCTAGTTTTGGGACTGAAAGTGTTACTTGAAGTAACTAAATTTGGGGGTGGCTTGATTTGCAGCAATTATAAATGGAACTCTTTTATGGAGAGAAGTCGGCAAAAGGCACAGATCTCTAAAACTGTGAGAATAAATGTGGAGGACAGACTGCTTCAGTTTGGCCTGGATATGACCTAAAGCCACAAGCAACAAAAGCTGAGATAAATAAACCATAATGTATCAAGCCAATAAGGAAGCCACCAACAGATGGAAGGTACAAGATTTAGAATAAAGTATTTCTGAACAATATATCTGGTAAGGGGTTAGTATGCAGAATATGTAAGCAGCTCTGACAATGCCAAAGTGAAAAAGACAGCATCCATAGAAAGCAGGGAAGAGACTTAAAGGATGTGTCAAGATAAAGCATAGTGGCAGCTCCTGAGGGTGGCCAAAAAAAGAAACATCCTCCCACACATGTTAAGAATGGTCATTATCAAAGACAAAAGGTAGAAATCTTGTCAATGGTTTGGGTACAGTATATGTTGGAGACATTATGGAAGTTCCTCAGGCACTATTCATGACACCACTGGAACTAGAGTCACGGCTGTTGATAAATGCTCACCACACAGGCACAAGGACATGAGTTTGGATCCTCAGACTCCATGAAAAGATATGGTGTGATCATCTGTATTTGTGTGTAGTCCTAACATTGGAGGAGCAGAGACAGGAGGATACCTTGGGCTCATTGGCCAGCCACACTAGCTGACTTAGAGAGCTTTGCAATAAGTGAAAGGCTATCTTAAAAAATAAAGCAGAGAGACATTGAGGAACACACCAATGTTATATTCTTGTTTCTTGTTTCTGTATGTACTCATGCACACACGTACACATATGCATATTAAACACATATCAAATAAAATAAAAATTAAGAATATGAACAAAGGTAAAAGTAGAATTATCATAGCATGAAGCAAACACATGATCAGATATCATCCCAAAAGAAAGGAGCTAGTTCTATAAGTAAATATTTGCACTGATTCTTTACAGAAGTGGATAATTAATAGAAAGAAATATAAGTGATTGTCAACTAAAGTCAACAAATAGAAAATATGGAATGCTTTTAGAATAGTATTCATTCTGATAATAGGAGAAAATACCGCTGTTTGTGATAACAAAAATTAACCAGGGATTATAGTATATTGCTCGTAATGAGCAAGACACAGCAAGATGTAAATGAAAGTTTCTCTCCCGCCAGCCAGTTCTCAAATAATCACTCTGAGGCTAAATATTAATTGCAAACTGTTTGGTCTATAGCTCAGGCTTATTATTAACTAGCTATTACAAGTGGAATTAACCTATTTATATTAGTTTATGTATTACCACGTGACTGTGATGATACCTCACATTCTGCTTCTTTGGCAGCTGCTGGCTGTCTCTACCCTTCTTCTTCCTGTATCTCTGTTTGGATTTCCTGCCTGACTCTATTCTTCCTGGCTATGGGCAAATCACCTTCTTTATTAACCAATGGTACTAAGACATATTCACAGAATATAGAAGGGCATCCCACATCAGCAATTAAAATGTCATGACATCGTTGACAATTGTAATAAAAAAATGATGAGTTCACAAAATGAAGTCTAGGATAGCATTGTGTTTGGCTGATACTGGATAGTAAGGAAAATGTGAGGGTGGTGGTCAAACAGGACTTATATCAGAAGTCACTACAAAGCAGACAGTTATGCACTTGAACATTGGAAAAAGACGGTCTTGGGTTTCTTTCCCCTAAACATAAGTATATGTGGTAGTGGATACTGTAAGCAGTTTGATGTAGCCATTCTACAATACATATATTAATCAAACCATTAAATTGTGCATTATATAGACTACTTTTATTTTTTTCTTTCCATTTATTAGGTAAAAAATCACCTAAACATGTTTTCTGTGCCTTGTATTCGATCCTCCAAAATGTCTTCATTTTTTCTCTGAAAACTATATCACATTAACAATAGCTTCAGAGATTTTTTTATTTTGTAAAATTGTGGCAAGGATGTAAAATAACTGATTTTCAAATTTAATATTTCTTGTACATAATGACATATATGTCAACTTTTAAATTTCTGTTTCTGTGTTGAAATCACATTATCATTCTTGCTCTATATTATCATTTTTTCCTTTATACTTAGTTAGATAATCTCATATTCTTTTGATCAAAATTTCTAAGATAAAGTGCTTCAATTCACTGTGAAAATTTTTCCCATTTAGCTTACCAATTTTGTTTTCAGCTATATTAGTACAATTTGCATATATTAGCATATTATATGACTTCTTTTTGGTTTTTTACAATGTGTGTTTTATTTTGAATACCACTCATTATTTCAGAAATAGAAACACTCAAAAATTTTACTATTAATGAACATTAGGATTTATTACAAAATAGTAATTACAACTTTGCTTTCTTTTTGACTTTTAAGTTTTTTTAAATAAATTTATTTTATACTAGTGTTAGATTTCCTAAAATGAAGACAAGAACAATTTTTTTCACAAATTGTTTCACATTGATATGATTTATTTGTGATAATGGATGAATGAACACAGATGGATTGTTCATAACTAAACACCATTGCTCACATTAAGGCTTGGTTGTTAAGTGTGGCTTCTGACAGATGCATATGATGTTTCATGGTCATAAATCTCTACAAGCTTCACTGGTAAATTTTTCTTGTCTTTCCCTATGTCACTCACCGGCCAAAAGATGCCATGGCCATTTCCAGTTTGGGGCATTCATGAATCAAGTAACTGCAGCTGTTCTAGTGCAAGTTTTTGTGTAGGAATAAAGACTTTTAATAGTCTGCTATGGAGTCTTAATTTCTGAATCTTATGTAGGAAAACTGCTCAAGTGCTTTGCAAAATGGAAGTTTATTTTACTCCCAAAAATCAGTCAATAAAATACCCCTTTGTTACACATCTCCATTGCTATATAGATAAGAAAATCATGAAATATAGACAATGATTGTTCTCCTGATGAAAAGAAATAAGCTAAAAATTACAAAAATGAGACCAATTGTTAAAAATTACTATTATTTTACTTTACTTTTAGCTATGTGTCCACATGTGGGTATGTGTGCATGATTACAGGTAACTACAGAGGTCATGAGAGAGAGTTAGATCCCTTGGGGTTGGAGTGATTTGCAGATAATTGTGAGCCATTAGGTGGACACAGAGGAAGGAAGCCCTGGTCTTCTTTAAGAGCAGCCAGTGCCCTTAACCATTGCTCCCTCTCCATCTTCCTGTGTTTTAGCATTTAGTAAATTTATTACATTTTAGGGCTCTTTCTAATCATCTTATTTCTTTCTTGGAAACATTCGGGTTTTATCTCAATTTTTGTTTCTTTGTTTTTGATTTAATATTTCTCTTTAAATGTATGTTAGGAAGATTTGAAAGAAGTTAATAAATTGTAATAATGAATACTCTGCAGAATAATAAATAACCATAGACATTGACACTCAATCTATTACCTCATTTCCTTGTTTTATGCTTCTTATAATTTCTTCTTGTTCTATATTTTTCCATTCTTTTACTTGTGTGTGTGTGTGTGTGTGTCTTCATACATGACAATATTCATGTAGAGGTCAGAGGATAACTTGCTGTTCTCTCCTTCCACTATGTGGGATCTGGAAATAGAATTTAATAAATGCCCTTATATACTGTGCAATCTTGCTGGCCCCTTCAGTCCTATTTTTATCATCAGTATAATGATTTATTAAGTTAATTGAACCTAGAGTTATCAATTTGTGAATATGCATCTGAAGACATTTTTAAATTTTTTATATTTAAATGAAAAAATTAGTTCAATTTAAATTTTTACATCCATATTTTGTAAACATATGGATTTTGTTGAGTTAATACATGGTCACTTTGCTTTCTGCTGCTTATGGTTAACTTTAAATTTCTATGCATCTGATACTTTTAGTATTAAATATGTGCATTGATTTGTAAAATTAGTTTATATCATATTTGACTTAGTTTAAATTTGCATGTGGAATCGAAGCAGATGAAGTCTAAAATATATTAGCTTCCTGTGGTAGTTGCTTCCAAAATTATGTTTTAACTCTGCTTCATGGGAGTTATATTTACTTTTATCACATAAATCTTGAGATAAAATTAGGTGCATTATTCTATTTTAGAATCATTAGTTTTCAGTCCTATTATCTTGGTCTATAAGGTTTAGATGTTACATTTTCTTTGGGTGATTCCACACTTTCTGCTTCATTGTTATCAGAACATTGGCTCCTAAGCTGTGTGCTTGATATAGACTCACTGACCCAGAAGTCTGAAGAAAATTGATGGTTAAGACATCCAGGCAGACACAAGCAAATCAGTTTTGAAATTGCTCTCTGTGTATGGCTCTTTGTTCATGCCAAATAGCTATACTCTGCTTTGGTAAACATATGCACTGAGCAAACGACATTATAAACAGCCCCCTTGATTTCTGGCCTTTGGATGGCAGTACTTCCACAATGCCTAAACAAAACTATTGGCAATTATATACAGGATATATGAGATTTTATTTTATTAATTACTTTTGCTCTTGGCTAATTTTACACACATACACAATGCAAACTGATCACTCTAACCACCACCTCATTACCATCCCTACCTCTCCCTCCCCTTCCATGCAAACCTCTGTCACATACATGCTTATTCATTTTGTTTTGTGACTCACTGAGTTTAACCAGAGTTGGCAATGATAATGGGTTGTAGCTATTCAATAAAGCCTGGTGGGCTTGGGGAGTATATGTAACTAAATACAGTGATTACCCCTCTCCCAGAATCTAACAGCAGTATATAATTTAACATTTAAGGGTAAGGCCCCATGAACTCTTTCTTCTTCCATGAATGTTTGAACATAGGAACAAAGCTGTGATCACCTAGGGCAGGTAGCCATGGGTTTGAGTTAATGAGTACAATGGTTGTCTTTAGTCTAGAGGATAGCATTTCACAGACCTTTATTTTGTCTTCTGACTCTTGCATTCTTTCCACACACCCCTTGGTAATGATCATTATAATGTCTTAAGCACAAAATTACATTCCTATTTATTTTCCAACATAATGGAATGGCTTTGAATTATATCATACTGATATTTAATCCTGGCACTGAAAAATAGAGAGTGTCTCTTTGAAGATACACAGAGGTGTCAGGGAATCTGAAGAGAAGAATTTAACTTTGGACTCAAGTCCAAGCTACTTAAATAACAATAAACTGTAGTGACAGTCTTATCCTAATATTATATTGCAAGAGTCTTGTTTCTTTTTAATTTTTAAAAATTAAAATATTTATTTATGCATATGCATGCATACATATATATTTGTACACATATATACACATATATGTATGCATGAATATATGTATCCACTTGTGCATATGAGTACAGTGCCTGTAGAGGTCAGAAAGGTTGTTGTATCACCAGGAACTGAAGTTATAGGCAGTTGTGAACTACCCTACTTAGATGGAGGGAACTAAATTCAGGCCCTTTGGAAGAGCAGCAGAGGCTCTTAACTGATTAGCCTTCTCTCCATCCCCAGGAACCCCATTTCTTTTTTTCATTTTTTATTTTTTTATTATTATTATTAAAAAATTTCCACC